>CACVCL010034570.1:0-31995 GCA_902729485.2 Mus minutoides
AAACCTTTTAAGTGCTGTATAAATACAAAGAGGAAAGGTTCAATAGGATTAGATCTTGGGCTAGGCAAAAGCCTAGTAAGTTGACATGGCCATCCCTAGAACTAGTGAATTTGCCCTAAGAACAGAAAAGACATGTTTCTTCTATTCTTGGTCAGGAAAAAAAAATGTGTGTGTGTGTGTGTGTGTGTGTGTGTGTGTGTGTGTGTGTGTGTGTGTGTATATATATATATATATATATATATATATATATATATATATATATATATATATATAGCACAAACAGAACACTGACAGAGAATACACCCTTCAAATACCTATAGCAAAATGTATCCAGCCTGGACATGGTGGTGCATGCCTGCTGGTGGATCTCTGTGATTGAAGCATCCTGATCTACATAGTGAGTTCCAGGACAGCCAAGGCTACATAGTGAGATCCTGGCTCAAACAAAACAACAACAACAACAACAACAACAACAAATCTTAAAAAAAAAAAAAAAAAAAAAAAAAAAAAAAAAAAAAAAAAAAAAAAAAAAAAAAACAAAAGGAAGGAAGGAAGGAAGGAAGGAAAAGGAAAGGAAGAGAAGGCAGGCAGGCAGTGATGGTGCATGCCTTTAATCCCAGAACTGTGGAGACAAAGATAGATGGATCTCTGTGAGTTTGAGGTCTATACAGCAAGTTATAGGCTAGCCAGGGCTGAACAATGAGTCTTTGTCTCAAAAGAAGAAAGAGGAAAAAAAAAAATCACTTTAAAAAAATCCTACAATATTTATTTTTCAAAATTCAAACAGAAGTTAATTTTGGAATTGTCTGATGTTTTTAAGGGCAAAGTATGTTTTACACAGAAAGGGGTATGAATATGAACAGCCCACTGTCAGCCTCACCACAGCCAGTAACAGAAAGGGTATGAATATGAATGGCCACTCTCAGCAAAGCCAGTGACAGAGAGCTCTGACCACTCAGTTGCAGTATGGAGACTTCAGATCAGTACTTATTTATTTGGGTTTTTTGGACAGAGTCAGGTTACTAGGCTGGCTTCAACTCACCAAGTGTGGCTCTGTCAGTTTTTAAAAGATGTCACAGTAGTGGTAAGTCAGTGTTTTTTGTTTGTTTGTTTTTTGGTTTTATCAAGACAGGATTTCTCTGCATAGCCCTGGCTGTCCTGGAACTCACTTTGTAGACCAGGCTGGCCTCGAACTCAGAAATCCGCCTGCCTCTGCCTCCTGAGTGCTGGGATTAAAGGCGTGCGGTTAATCACGGAGTGAAAGGACGTTCAGAAGTTACAAGCACTCGTTGCTTTTCTACAGGATCTGGTTCAGTTCCTAGCACCCATGTCTGGGGTTTACAACCTGTAACTCTGGCTCCAGAGGATCCAATTTGTGTTTTGGCCTCTACACTCATACACAAACATAAACAAACAACAAAATAAATCATATATGTTGGTTTCACTGTGTAAAGCCTGTTGAACCAAAGACAAAACAACTCCTCAGATAACAATATGACAGCACGTCCACCCTTTATCAGCAAGCAATGAATAATAGGCTGAAACACCCAACCTCTGTTAGCCTTGGAGGGTAAACATGAGGTTTCATCTGGTAAGGACGGACGTACCGAGCCCTCCAAGAGAAGGCTTGCCATATGGTTTCAGTATCCCTAGTATACGGAATGCTTACAACATGAACATTGCTGCTCACTGCCAGGACTTCATCCCTTGAAACACAAGCTGCTTATCTGCAACGCAGAGACAAGCTATATCAAATGTCACCTCTAAAAAGGTTACATGAGATAGAGAAGATTCGGTCCTTGGGAAACTACCTTCACAAAGCTGTTGACAGCCATGATGGCCATGTCTGGCTGACTCTTGGCATAGTTCATCAGATAGAGGTACACGAGCTTCTTTAGTTCCAGGTTGTCAGTCTGCATGCAGTTCACCACATCTGGGAAGAGAGAGCTGAGGAAAAAAGGAAAACAGAATTGAGTGAAGCAGTATCAGTGCTAAGCTGTTCTACAGGTGACGAAGTGACAGTGCTGGCTTCCAGAATGATTTGACAAGAGGACAGTGGTTCAGTGCTGATAATTCATTTTCATGGAAACAGTAACTAAAAAAAATAAAAATTAAAAACTATTATTGGCTGCCAAATCTCTAAATTGTTCTGTTTTGTAGTGTATAGGTCCGGGCCTTGTATGCAGTAGGCAAGCATTTAACTACTAAGCTATATCTTCAGCCCTCGCAATAGTTTTTGTGGAAGGGAAAAAAACTGTTAGAAAAAAAATCTGAGCCAGGGCTGGAGAGATGGCTCANAAAAAAATAAAAATTAAAAACTATTATTGGCTGCCAAATCTCTAAATTGTTCTGTTTTGTAGTGTATAGGTCCGGGCCTTGTATGCAGTAGGCAAGCATTTAACTACTAAGCTATATCTTCAGCCCTCGCAATAGTTTTTGTGGAAGGGAAAAAAACTGTTAGAAAAAAAATCTGAGCCAGGGCTGGAGAGATGGCTCAGCAGTTAAGAACACTGACTGCTCTTCCAAAGGTCCTGAGTTCAATTCCCAGCAACCACATAGTGGCTCACAACCATCCATAACTAGATATGACGCCCTGTTCTGGAGTGTCTGAAGATGGCTACAGTCTACTTACATATAATAAATAAATAAATCTTTTTTTTTTTTTTTTTTAATCTGAGCCAGGCAGTGGTGGTGCATGCCTTTAATCCCAGCACTTGGGAGGCAGAGACAGGCAGATTTCTGATTCGAGGCAGCCTGGTCTACAGAGTGAGTTCCAGGACAGCCAGGGCTATACAGAGAAACCCTGTCTCGAAAAACAAAAACAGTCTGAGAGCAATGGAAGGAGCCCAACAGATGCTGGCACAGGCCCCACCGTGCCTTCAGACCACATTCCACCTCCTGTCTAGTTGCTCTCGCTTCTTTCTCTAGAGATAGAGATGAAGCCCAGGGCCTCACACATGGTGAGGAAAGTGCTCTGCCACTGAGCTATATTCCAAACCCCGAGGTTATTTTAAAACCAAAGTATATTTCTTATGAGCTACAAGCCTAGCACTTGGCTCTGAGTCAAGGTCAGGCTATGTATAGTTTATGCTGACCTGAAACAACTTACTCCATAGGCCAAGAGACTGTGAACTCACTATTCTCCTACCCCAGTGTCCTAAGTGCTGAGATTTCAGATGTGCATCATTACAGCCAGATTCTAGTACATTGTTTCATCTACAATCATTTAGCATACTCTAAGAAAAATAATTAGCTTTATCAATACCCCTCCAAATTACAATTCCCACATCATTCACTGTGGTATCAAAGCATTCCAACAGTTATACAGTTTAATGCACATTTTCTTCACTGTTGACCAGGAGGAATTAAGTAGGAATTAAGTCCTTGTGATGTGAGCCTATGTTTTCAAGTGTTTCTATGTTTCTTGCTTTCAAGTGTTTCTATGTTTTCTCATATGTTCAAGTTTTAAATTCCTAATCAAAATATGGAATCAGTCATTTCTCCAAGGTGTCTGATTTTCTTTTAGTAGAGTTTATGAATATATTTACTTGAATTCAGTATTAGGCATTTACGAAATGGGCCACAGTCAAATATAAACGGGCTGCTCATTTCCCAAGTACTAGCCATCTTTTCATAATTTACCATTTCCCTAGAAGAAATGTCTAACTACACTCACAAAGTAGCATCATTAGCATAAAAGGACTGAAGTTCCAAGTTTGGAATCTAAAATAAGTCATATTTAAAAAACAGAAGTCGAGCCGGGCATGGTGGCGCACGCCTTTAATCCCAGCACTCTGGAGGCAGAGGCAGGCGAATTTCTGAGTTCGAGGCCAGCCTGGTCTACAAAGTGAGTTCCAGGACAGCCAGGGCTATACAGAGAAACCCAGTCTCGAAAAACCAAAAAAAAAAAAAAACAAAACACAAGTCGGGCTGGGTGTGGTGGTACACGCCTTTAATCCCAGCACTAGGGAGGCAGAGGCAGGTGAATTTCTGAGTTCCAGGCCAGCCTGGTCTACAGAGTGAGTTCCAGGACAGCCAGGGCTACACAGAGAAACCCTGTCTCGAAAAAAACCAAAAAAACAAAAACAAAACAAAACAAAAAAAACAGAAGTTAACTATAAAGTTAGCAAATAGCCTTCCCTTATTAAAATACTTTAAGATTCTAAATATTTCTACATATCTTACAAATTAAAAAAAAAAGAATGTTAGTATATTTCACATAGTATGAGACTTGTCCACATAAAAAGCAGAATAGAGAACCTATGTTTTATGTCCTAAACATGATAAGTTTTCTTAACTATTTAAGTGTATCTGCATGTCAGGTGGAAGAGGTTAGCGGACCACCTTGAGGGTCACTTCTCCCCTTGAATCATGTGGATCCTGGATATTGATTTCAGATGACGAGGCGATCTCTCTGCTCTAAAAATAGAAAGTATTTACAAAAAGGAAGATGGGCTGCAAATTCAAAAAGAATCCATCACATCTCCAATGAACCTCTTGACTTCTGTTCTGAGAGTAGGCAATTATTTGCTTAGCGGTATAGTTTCATACACATGGAGAAAACTGAAACCCTCTCAGAAGTGGGTTTTTTGTTTGTCTAAGAGAACATGCAGATGCAGAGTGGCTGTAGCACCAGTCAATAATTACAAAACATTACAAATATATGCTTAGCAGTCCTAAATACTGCTAAGTATACCTAAATATATGCTAACAGCCCACACAAGAAGACTAAAGCTTGGAACACTGGTACGTGCTTAACCCCAACATCTGGAAGGCTAAGGCAGGAAGACTGCCAGCTCAAGTCCTGCCTGTACTTCATGGAGAGTTCAAACCTGGCCTCAGTAACTTAGTGAGACCCTTTCCTGAAATAAAGAGAGCTGGGAAGGAGTTTAGTAATAAAGGGTTTGCCTAGCATAAGTGAAGTCATGGGTTCAATCCCCAGTACCAACAAGGGAAAATTGTAGTATATTTCAAAGGTTGATGATAATTACTTTAAGTGGAGTAACACTTCCAAATTTTCTCAGTTTTTCCTTTCTGAATGACAATAGTATGACCCACATAAACAAAAGTTTTCTGGAGATCTGGGGTAAAGTGGATGCTGAAGGAAGGGCTCTTGAGACCAAAAAGCTGAGAGCTGTCCCTATAAGCAACAAAAACCCAGATAACAGCAGTGGGACAGGATGCTTCAATGCTCCTGATGTCCTGAGGTAGGTTTCTGCTAGTCCTGATGTCCTAAGGTAGGTTTCTGCTAGTCCTGATGTCCTAAGGTAGGTTTCTGCTAGTCCTGATGTCCTGAGGTAGGTTTCTGCTAGTCCTGCTTCACATTAGCTTAGGCTACTGCTATGCAGAATTCAAAGGTTGGTAAAATTTTGTAAGAGGCCAAAATAATAAATATTTTAGACTTAATAGACCAAGAATCCACTTAAATTAACAAGCATAAGCTAGGCATAGTAACACACACTTTTAATTCAGCATGTGGGGGGCAGAGACAGATGGATCTCTGTGAGTTCAAGGCCATCCTAGTGAGTTCCTGGATAGCCAAGACTTCATAATAGACTTTGTCTCAAAGTTAAGATAAAATAAAATAAATCTTAAGCCTATTTTATAAGTTATTTTAAAGTGAGTGTTATTTTTATCAATGACGAAGATGGTAGTATCTTACATTTGATTCACTGTTTGTGCATGTATGTGGAGGTCTGAGACAGGACAGAAGTGCTTCTCTACTGGGTTCAGGGGACTAAAATAGGCCATTAGGCTCTGGAGAAAATGACTTTACCCACTGAGCACCACATCAGCCCCTTGTTTAAACACTCATAAGTCAGGAGTTACAGAGACAAAGTTTGGAGCTAAGACGAAAGGATGGGCCATTCAGAGACTACCCCACCGAGGGATCCATCCCATAATCAGCCACCAAACCCAGACACTATTGCATATGCCAGCAACATTTTGCTAAAAGGACCCTGATATAGCTTTCTCGAGTGAGACTATGCCATTACCTGGAAAATACAGAAGTGGATGCTCATAGTCATCTATAAGATGGAACACAGGGCCCCCAATGGAGGAGCTAGAGAAAGTACCCAAGGAGCTGAAGGGGTCTCCAGCCCTATAGGTGGAACAACAATATTAACTAACCAGTACCCCCAGAGCTCGTGTCTCTAGCTGCATATGTAGCAGAAGATGGCCTAGTCAGCCATCATTGGGAAGAGAGGCCCCTTGGTCTTGTAAACTTTATATGCCCCAGTATAGGGGAATGCCAGGGCCAAGAAGTGGGAGTGGGTGGGTAGGGAAGTAGGGTGGGGGGAGGGTATAGGGACCTTTTGGGATAGCATTTGAAATGTAAATAAAGAAAATGTCTAATAAAAAATGAAAAAAAAGAAGGAGAGCTGTCCTCTAACCTCCGCAGGGACACACACGTACATAAATAAACAAAATACCTATCTGATAAAGAGCACTGACTTAAACCAATTAGAGTATGTGAGCTCAGGGGCTGGAGAGATGGTTCAGGTTAAGAGCACTAACTGTTCTTTCAGAGGTCCTGAGTTCAATTCTCAGCAACCACATGAAGGCTCACAGCCATCTGTAATGGGAGCTGATGCTCTCTTCTGGTGTGTCTGAAGACATCGACAGTGTACTCATATAAATGTTAATCTTAAAAAATAAAATAAAATAATATGTGAACTCAGCATATTTTTTATCATCTTTTAAAACTACCTCAGGCAATAGATTTGTAACTGTGCCAGGACTATAGATGATTTATGTTAAACCTGCATGCAACGAAAATTTTAAAAAGCAAGCACTTAGGTCAGAGCTAATATAAAAGCGTGTACTTTTCCTTGTGATGTTTGCAATGGGGCAACAAGAAGTCTGTTTTTTTCAAGACATTGGTGCTATGTTGCCCAGGATAGATGTCCAACTCTGGCTCGAGTGATCCTCCTGCCTCAGCCTCTCAAGCGGCTGAAGTATAGGCATGCACTACTTTATTTCAGGGGCCTGCAGCGTCTAGGAAAGCTGTAAGGGCTGACTGTCCACAGGGCAAGAGTCATGCCTACCTCACGTCCTTCCCCACGGTCATAGCAGCAATCACTTTCTTCACAGCCTCCTTCCTCTTTTCTTTCTTTTCATTGTTGAGTTCAGCTTTTAATTCAAAAATTTCTCCTACAAGAGATGAGAACAAATAGGGATGATTTCAGGACTACAGAATGGACAGAATATTGCGATATAAAATAACATCAGGATGACAAGGCAGCCACAGATGTAAGGTTATTTTAAACTTACAAGAGATGTGCAATTCAAAGCCCCAGAATGTTAACTGACCCACTGACAAAGACCCCATCAATATGTCCTAAAGCCTTTAAATCATCTTTAAAGGCCACACAGACCCTACTTTAGAAAAGCATAAGAGCAAGAAAGAGGACACCTCACTGCAGCAGCAGTAGGATCAGTATTTTTAAGAATAGCAAACTTTTAAGGACCTAAGAAGAAAATAAATGAAAGTAGGGAGCTGGCTTGGAAATCAGTGTTTACAAACTAAAAGAGATACAACTTAACAGACTAATAAATTAGGCTCAAAAATCACATAGTTTATTACTTACAAAATTGGGCTTAGCTTCCCCCACCCCCTCAAGATTTATTTATTTTACGTGTTTTAGTTTTTTGCCTGCATATATATCTACGCACCACATGTATACCTGGTACCCTCAGAGGGCAGAATAGGGTCTTGAATGCCCTGGAAAAGTTATGGAGAGTTGTGAGTCACTATGCGGGTGCTGGGAACTAAACTCAGGTCCTCTCCAAGAACAAGTGCTCTTAACTGCTCAGCAGTGACTCCAAGGCCCAGCATTCACTTCCTGGCTTCAGTTCCCAGCTCCCACATGGCAGTTTATAACTGTTCATAACTCTAGTTCCAAGGAACCTGATGCCCTCTTGCCTCTGCAAGCACCAGGCACACATATATCCACACAGAAAAACACTCATATACATAAAAATAATAATTGCTCTAAAGAACAACTTTTGGGAGTTGGTTCTCTTTCCACCTTGTTAAGATGTCTTGTTTCTGTTGCTGTGCTGTATACTGAATGATTCTCCTGTCTGTTTCCCATGCTGAAGTAGGAATAATGGGATTACTGATGCATACAATACCACATGCAACTTTACTATGTGGGTTCCAGGGATAGAACCTAGATAGTCAGGCTTGGATAGCAAACACTTTTCCCTACTAAGCTATTTTACCAGACTTAAGAAATGATCAAAACGCCAGGCGTGGTGGTGCACGCCTTTAATCCCAGCACTCAGGAGGCAGAGGCAGGCGGATTTATGAGTTCGAGGCCAGCCTGGTCTACAAAGTGAGTTCCAGGACAGCCAGGGCTATACAGAGAAACCCTGTCTCGGAAAAAAAAAAAAAAAAAAAGAAATGATCAAAACTATCAATGATTTATTCCAGTCTGGGCCAAATGAACTGGATTGTCAAGAGCTCTTAATTCGTACGTGATCCTAATGTACACGTACAGTTAAGTTAGAAAAGAAAGAGAAATCACCAGTCTATAGTAGCATGACTGGTAGGGGGTAATAATCCACTTTCTAACAGGATTAGAAGTCCACTCACAGGAGGGGATTCATGCTTGGTACTTGTGATGGTTTTCAATGAAAATGTCCCCATAGACTCATATGTTTAAATACTTGGTCCTCAGTTGGTACAACCGTTTGGGATGGCTTAGGATATATACGGTCTTGATGGTAGAAGTGTGTCGCTCAGGGAGGGCCTTTGGGGTTTCAAAAGGTGTCATTCTACTACTATTCCTGTTTGTGGATCTGGACGTGAACTCTCAGCTGCTGCACATGTCACATCTGCCTGTCTGCATGGCATGATGGGATGCACTCCTATCCCTCTGGAGCCGTAAGCCCCCAAGAAACCCTTCTTTCTATAAATTGCCTTGGCCATGTTAATTTGTTACAGCAATAGAAAAGAAAGAAACTAATACAGTACTGGAAACCTGGTCAAGAGCCCATGGCTCCGGGAGGTTATAGGCCCTGGTGAGCAATCTATCACTGTTATCTGCTGAGTGATCATGTTGTCCAACTGCTTTCTACATATATACATTTATATTCCCAGATTAGTGTTGTTCTCAACCTCCACAGAAAAGCTTGTTTCAGTTAGGCAGTGGTTAATGCAGAGTCAAGATTATTCAAAGTGCTGAGAATAAGTGAGTGACCCAGTCCTAACTAGAACATCTGTATCAACTACCTCACCTACCCCATGCCTCAGAGGCCATCACAGAGGAAGGGGTAGTGGAGACTGTGTGAGGTGGAGTGTAGGAAGGAGGGTTGTGAAATGCTGTTTCTGTACATGAGGTGGCCATTGCATTCATTAACTCACCGTGCCTATGGTTATGTGCATGAAAACAAGCCAGTCAATAGTAAAGCAGGGATGAGGGAGGGGCTCACAAGGCTCACAAGGCTCAAGCCCTAGTTTGGGAGCTCATGGTAGGTGATGGCAGCTGGGAGGGAGAGAGCCATTATTCTTTGGAGATGTGGCCACTAGCAGATTGTCCAAGCTCTTAGATGGTCCCATACGAACGGGTATGAGGGAGGCACTAGTTAGATTCAGTGGATTACAATAAATAAATGCATACATACACACATACCATGAAGTTGGGAGGGGGCATGATAGGAAGAACTGGAGAGGGAAGTGGGTGCTGGATATGAACAAAATACATTATATATGTATGAAATCCTCAATAAATATATATGGTCTGGGGTAAGATGTCTAAATGGTTAAATATGCTTCAGAACCAACTTTTGAAAGTTGTCATCTGACTTCCACATATATTATGGCATGCGTATGTGTGTGTATATGCACATGAGTGTGCACACACACTGAATATAAAATAAATACGGGGGAAAAAGCACTACCCTAGTGAGTAGTTAGTTAATAAGTTATTTGGCTTTAAGGTCTCAGCCTCAATCAATTCCATGAAAGAAATGTGGCCCAGCACATGTCTGTAATCCCAGCATCCAGCAGGCAAAGGCAGGAAGGTAGACTGCCATAAATTCAAGGCCAGCCTGGTCTTCTTAGCAAGTTTCAGACCAGGTGGGGCTACATGAGATCCTGCCTCAGAAAACAAACAAAAAGGTAGAGGAAGAATGAAGCTTAAAACGATACAAACTAGGGACATTTCTAAGGGCCCAGTTATGCACAACTAATCAAGAAGTGTCAAAGACTATAACCACTACTTTTAAGGCTCCATGTCTAGCCTCACCTGCCTTTAGAACACAGGGATAAAAGAAAAAGGCCTAATCAGACAAAGGAGGAAGAGAATGGAAGGAGGGCTACCACACACCATCATTTTCATAAGAAAAAGGCAACAACTCTCATCAAACAGAAGAAGGGGCAAATGGAAGGAAGGCTCCCCACAGCATACACACAGTCACGCCTACTCCCATCTCTTCCTTCTGTGGATCCCCTACCTTTTTTGTTGTTTGTTCTATCTGCAATAGGGCCTTGCTATGGAATCCTGGAGGGCCTGGGATACACAATGTAGACTAGGCTGACCTCTTGTCTCAGGCTGTCCCGCCTGTTTTCAGACTTCTGGGATTACAGATATGTAACCACTTCAACCATTTCCCACCTATATGTGAAACCTGACTACACCATTGCCTCCTTGCCCACCACCTTCCAGACTGCTCTCCATGATCATTTTACCCTGACGTCATCCACCATTCAGCACTGTGATCTCCCTGAAGCCCATGACAGGAAGTATATCGACAAGAGACATAAAAATGGAGCACATAAAAGCTTATTTTATCAATATCCATCCCCAGTAGGCAAGCAAATTGCTTTAAAAATCACTATTCCATTTAATTAACAACTACAAAAATAATACTGGCAGAAAGGCCAGGCCTTTAAAGAGTCAGTCTCTCTTTTACTGAGCCATGTGCTGCTATCATTTACTTCTGGAACAGTGAAGGGCAAACAGCAGGGATTCACAAGTCTGAATTGAACTGAGAGCAGCACCAGGAGCTGCAGAATCGAAACAGGATGTAACTGAAATTATTCCAGAACCAAGCATAAATTTAAAGAATCTGCTCCAGAGGCGGTTCTGGTGGGCGTTGCAGGAAGCAAAAGGAACACAGTCTATCCATTTTTGAAAAGCATATTACTTGTGACTAATTTGTACGTCTCAAACTTTTTAAAAAATGTCATTTGTACCCTTTAAAAGAAAGGGTTTGATGAATTACGTGAGTTTTAAAACAACTTTTAAGAAAAGGCCAAGTGCCGGGCGTGGTGGTGCACGCCTTTAATCCCAGCACTCGGAAGGCAGAGGCAGGCGGATTTCTGAGTTCGAGGCCAGCCTGGTCTACTGAGTGAGTTCCAGAACAGCCAGGGCTACACAGAGAAACCCTGTCTCAACCTCCCCCCCCCCCAAAAAAAAAGTGTTAGCAGAGGAAAACATAAATACATATTAAAATGATTGATTGAGTACTTAGCTGGACTAAATTAACAAGGAGTTGATGGCTCTTTCTGTGTGACTAGTGTGTCTGTGTATACATCAGTGCGTGTGAGATCTATGTGTGGGTGAGAGTGTATGGAGGGCAGGGGACAACTTCGAGGAGTTGGCTCTTTCTTTCCACCTTTAATGGGCTGCAGAGCTCAAACACGGGTTGCCAGGCTTACTCGGCAAGCACCTTTACTGGATGAGCCATTTTGGTGGCCATTTGATTCTGAGACAGAATATTGCTATGTAGCAGAATCTAGCCTCACAAGCATCCCGCGTCAGCCTCCTAAGGGCAGAGATTCTAGGCATATGCCACCATGACAATCAGGCTAATAATTTTTGTGAGAGGTAAACAACAAAGATAGATAAGAAACTGGATAAATCAAAAGACAGGTACTAGGAAAAGTGTCTTGCATAGGCCATTTTATTACCCAACCCCACTCATTTCACTAGTCAAGTCTACTAAGCAGCTAAGACGGGTTTTCAGTGTTGGCTACATATTAAAAAAAATATATCTGTAGAGCTTTTAAAAACTCAATATTCAGCCTAGGATGGTGATGTATGTTTGCAATCCCAGCACTTGAAAGTATGTCAGAAGAGTGAATTCCACGCTAACTTGGAGTACATCACATGTTCTAAGACAACCTGGCTAATTAATGGTAAGACTCTATCTCAACACTAATTAAAATAGACTAGATAGAAAAAGTCAGAACAAGGACTGGAGAGATGGCTCAGAAGGTAGAATACTGGTTGTCCTTCCAAAGGACCTGAATTTGACCCCAATTCTGACTTGGTAGACTTGCAACCAACTCTAACTGCACTTCCCAAGGACTCTGGTGTCCTTCTCTGGCCTTCATAGGCACCAGGCATGCATGTGGTACACAGACACATAAGCAGGTAAAATATCCATAGACATTAAATAAAATAATAAATGAAAAAAATGTAAAGGGAGCTCCTCTAATATCAGCTATGGGCCTTCTACATCTTTGTATGCAACATACACTTAAAAAAAAATCAATCTTCAAACCGTATGTATTCCCCAGTTATGATTTTGTGACATTTGCTTTATAATTCTCTACATACACACAGACCTTTTTTTTATACCATTATAAATTGCAGACATTATGCCTCTTTAGCCTTGAATATGTAACTTGTGTTTTTTAAGGATAAGAAACCTTTCTTATTTTAATATTAAACGATTAATATTAAAACATCAATACATCAACACCACCATCTGTTCAATGCCCTTTATAGCAACCTGATTCCCATCCCATTCCCACCTCTGGGGCAGCATTTAGCTTAAGAATTCTGCAGTAACTTGATGTGCCAGGAGAAAAGGAGGGGGACTAGAGGCGGGAACTGGGGGAAGAGGAGGGTCTGCGATTGGAATGTAATGTGAATAAATAATTAAAAATGCTAAAGCCGGGCACGGTGGCGCACGCCTTTGATCCCAGCACTCAAGGAGGCAGAGGCAGGCAAATTTCTGAGTTCGAGGCCAGCCTGGTCTACAGAGTGAATTCCAGGACAGCCAGGGCTATACAGAGAAACCCTGTCTCGAAAAACCAAAAAAAAAAAAAAAAGGCTAAAAAAAAAGTATTACACTTATTGTCATGTCCTCAAAGCAATTTATTTTTATAATAATATTTTGTTTTCAAGATAGGGTCTTAAAAACCCTGGCTGTTCTGAAACTGTGTAGACTAGACTGGCCCTGAAATCATAGCAATCCACTCGCCTCTGCCTCCCAAGTGCTATGTCATGATAAGGTAGGTGTACAGGGCCCTTATTATGAGAAACACCTCCAATTTGCCATGGGTTTCCTGAGTTGCAATAAGGTTATAAATGTTGGCAAGATAACTTCATAAAATATCACATCAAAAGGCAAATGGTAGCCGGGCGTGGTGGCACACGCCTTTAATCCCAGCACTCGGGAGGCAGAGGCAGGCGGATTTCTGAGTTCGAGGCCAGCCTGGTCTACAGAGTGAGTTCCAGGACAGCCAGGGCAAAGAAAAACCCTGTCTCGAAAAAACCAAAAAAAAAAAAAAAAAACAAAACAAAAGGCAAATGGTGTTACTTTGACTGGTTTTGGTGATGTCAAAAATGTTAAGGTTCTAAATACCATTTTTGTTGTTTTTTTAATAGTGTGTGTGTGTGTGTGTGTGTGTGTGTGTGTTGCTTGGTACCCACAGATGTCAGAACAGGGTGCCAGATTCCCTGGAACCAGAGTTATAAATGGTTGTGAACTGCAGTCTGGATTCTGGGAATCGAAGCAAGAGCCTCTACACAAACAAGTGCTCTAACCAATGAGCCATCTCTCCAGCTCCCTGAACGTTAGATTCTGACATTAAAGAACTAATATGTCTCATTTCTGTAATTAGTAATTTGTTCAAAGATATTCTGAAACCCTATCAATGCCCTGTTCCTTATCAAACTTCCCACTTACTAACTTTAGCATCATGACTCTTGCCTAAATTATAATTTATACTAAATATAGTCATACATATACTGATTATATTCATTAGGTTATTATCCATTACTCCGATCGTTTTGTTTGGTTTGGTTTTTTGAGACAAGGTTTCTCTGTGGAGCCCTGGCTGTCCTGGAACTGGCTTTGTAAGCTGGCCTCCAACTCTCAGAGATTCACCAGCCTCTGCCTCTAAGTGCTGGGATTAAAGGCATTTGTCACCACCACCTGGCTGAAAAATGCCACTTAGAAACCAAGATTGACTACTTGGAACCCTGTGTGCCTACTCTGACTTAAGTGAAAATTAGAGTACTTAATCAGTAACTCCATTGATGTTAAAGAACTAAGCAAAATGTGCACAATGCACACTCAGACTCAGCTAAGTCTGAAGTCAAACGCACCAGGAAATATTTCAAGGCAAACAAAGACAAATTCTATGCCAGAAAAGTTGTCACATGTTAGCCACTAGAGAAGAGGACACATACACCAGAAAAGGAGGCCAAGCCACTGAAAAAAAGAGTGATAAAGGGCACAGTAGCTGGTGCCAGGCCCAGAATACTTAAAGCAAACAGAAGACCTGCTGGGTACAAAAGCAAGCACTTCTGATTCGGAGAAGCAGAGCAAGCTCAGCAGGGGGGCAAGGGGGCCTTAGTAAGCTGAGGACAGCGACACTAACCTAGCTCCCACAGAAGGACCAGCCATACTTCTAGAAATGAGCCATGTGGAAACAACTGGGGAAGTTAGACAAGAAGAATCCTTAGTTTGTAAGCCCACACTCAGTAAAAGCCAGTATTCTATTACTGACCACAAAGGGGATAATGGTCATCGAGCCAAGAGCAAGAGGTGGTGTAGCTCGATGGCAGAGCACCCACCAGGCTGTGCAAGGCTCTAGAGGTCCCCAGCACTAGAAAGCAAGCATGTAAAATCCCCTACACTTCAATAAATGTATTAAAGTATAGTTATTTGTAGAAACATCAGATTCCCAGTGAGACTGCAAACGCACGTGTAAAAACATCAGAACATTCTTCTTGGAGAGTCTAACCCCGCAAATGAACTGCACAGTTTGAAGGTCTCACAAGGTCCCCTACTTACCCTTCTTATTGGTTGTGAAGTACTTGGAGTCAGTCATGATTCTGGATCTTCAGCGTGAACCTAGGGTAAGAGTAAAGAATGCTGTTATCCAATTACATGTCTCCAGCAAGACATCTAATTTTGAGAACATCTATATTTAAGAATTTCTGTTTTTAAACAAAATTGCCCCTGCCATTTGTGGTTCAAGAAGCACAGGAAATAAGAACTGCAACTTGCTTCAAGGAACTTCAAGGGGTAAAGTCTGAAGGGCAATGGACTAGGGCAATAATCTGAACTCCTATGGCTCTGCAACCTCCAAGGACAAGCCCGACACCTTTGAAAATACATCTTACGTTTAAGACATTACATAAGACAATACATAAACATGTAAGAAAAAGGCTTAGTTTGAAAAATTTCTAATCAGGAAAGTCTAGTTACTTCTCTGCCTCAGCATGGAGTGACTCAAAGCATGGACTTCAAAGCAGCTTAAATCCAAAAAGCAGAAAAACTCTGCCAACTTATTAAATACTGCTTGCAAAAAGGCTCTCAGAAAAATAAGGAGCCTCCTTACTCCCAGCACCAGGGATAGAGGCAGAAAGACCAAGAGTTCAAGATCTTCCTCCTAAACATAGCTACACAGTGACTTTGAGATGAACCTGGAACCTGGCAGTAGTGGTGCACGCCTTTAATCCCAGCACTCAGGAAGCAGAAGCAGGTGGATTTCTGAGTTTGAGGCCAGCCTGGTCTACAGAGTGAATTCCAGGACAGCCAGGGCTATACAGAGAAACCCTGTCTCAAAAAACTCAAAAAAAAAAAAAAAAGAAAGAAAAAGAAAGAAAGAAAGAAAGAAAGAAAGAGAGAGAAAGAAGAAAAGATGAACCTGGACTACACACACTGTCTCAAAAACAAAAAGGAAAGAAATGAAAGCATTAGAATACCATGTAGGATGCAGAAAGTGTTTTGATATTTGTCACGTGGAGGCTTGCATTAAAGTTTTCATGTCTTTCTAGCAAAAATTCAGAGAATGTTCTAATCAATCCATTCACAGCATAAATTAAATAAAACACAGACAAATCAGGGAAATTTTGTTTTTAAATATTTGTTGTTATTGACTTATATATGTGTATGTGTGTACCCCTGTACTAAGGCCAGAGGAAGGAGTTGGATCCCTGAAGCTAGAGTTACAGATGGGTGTGAGCCACCTGTAACTGTTTGGAATTGAAGCTGGGCCTCTACAAGAGCAGCGAGTGCTTTTAACCCCTGAGATACCTGTGCTTTTTGAGACAGCATCTCCCTATGTATCCCTGTCTGGCCTGAAACTCTAAATAAAAGAGATTGGCCATAACTTTGCAAAGGTCCGCTTCTTCTGCCTCTGTCCAGAGTGCTAGGTTAACAAACATGCCACCACACATGGTTTTGTTTGTTTGTTTGTTTTTAAAGACAGGTCTTATGTAGCCCAAGATAGTCTCAAACTTGCTATGTACCTTAAGATGACTTTTAATTCTGTTTCTCATGTCCCTACCTCCCAGGTGCTGGGGGATTACAGATGTGAGCCACCACATCTGGCTAGGAATTCTTCACATAAACAGGTAGATCTGAGTTTAGGGCCAGCTTGATCTACATAATGAATTCCCAAGCTAGTCAGGGCTAGCTACATAGTAAGACCCTGTTTTAAAGACTTGTGATATAAATCTTAAGTTATCTATGAATTTACATATACAAACAGAAGCACTGATGTACAGAAACAATAGGGCCTGGCAGGAGCACCACAACTGTGGCTCAAAACCTTTACTGTTTCTACAGAAATCCCACGGAATCATCAAAACTTCAAAGCTAAAATTTAAAGACAAAATTTGTTTGAAAGTTTTTCACCCACTTACTTGGGGAAAGTGCATGAAAGCATTCTGTTTTCTAAAGCTCTCATATCTGCCCATATACATATATAATTTTTTTCCTTTGAGATAGGATCTTCACTATATAGTCTTGGCAAGCTTGAAACCTGCTATAAAGACCAGGCTGGCTTCCTACACATGGGATCCTCCTCTTTCTGCCTTGTGCCACCATGTCCAGATAACATGAAATTCTAACAGGAATTCTCAACATACTCTGTTCATCACCTTAAGGCATGGCTTTATTAGCAGCCTACACATTTCATGATTAGTATGATTCGATTCCTAGCACCCAACAGAGAGACTCATAGGAATCTGACACCTTCTGGTCTCCCTGGGCACATACGCATGGTACACTGACATATACAGACAGAAATAACACCTGTATACATAAAATAAAAGAATAAAAAGAAGCCTGCAACATCTATCCTAAATCAAAACTCCCTGCTTTCTAAGAAAAAGAGATAAAGAGAACCAACTACTTGGGAACCTGAGGTAGGTCTGGAAATTTTAATAAGAGTCTGTCTTAAAAATAAAATAAGGCTGGAGATGGCTCAACAGTTAAGAGCACTAACTGTTCTTCCAGAGGCCTGGGTTCCATTTCTGCCATGCACTTAGCAACTCATAACCATCTGTAACTCCAGTTCAAGGGGGATCAGATGCCCTCTTCTGGCCTCTGAAGCCACTGAATACACAAGTGGTATACAGACCTACATGCAGTCAAAATAACCATATAAAAATAAAATAAATAAAGGGCCCAGTAGTAGAGGGCATGCTTAATATAGGAGAAATCCTGTGCTCAGTCTTCAGTGGCATTTTGGACCAGGATATAGCTCAATGCTAAAGTGCTTACCTAGCAGGTAAGACATCTCCATCATCAAAAGGGGGAGAGGAAGAAAAAAAAAAAAAAGCAGGTAAATATATCACTCATTTAACTGACACCATAGCCAATAATTGTGATGAAATAATCACCATCATACAGGCAAAGAAAAAAAGGTATCCAGTCTATCCTTGCTTTAAGGGGTTGGAGGGACAAGGAAAAATGAAAGTAGTCTAAACAAAAGCAACAGTAGAAAGGCAGGACAGGGGCGGGGGGTGTGGTAGCCTGGACTGGATCTAAACACATTATATACTTGTATGAATTTTAAGTACTTAATTAAAAGGAGAAGAGGTAGTAGTGACAGAACTTTAACGTCCCCCATGACTTTCAATATATTTGGTTTTTTTGAGACAGGGTTTCTCTGTATAGCCCTGGCTGTCCTGGAACTCATTTTATAGACCAGGCTGGCCTCAAACTCAGAAATACGCCTGCGTCTGCCTCCCAAGTGCTGGGATTAAAGGCGTGTACCACCGCGCCCGGCCATATAACTATTTTTTAATCCAACCCCCCCTACACTTGCCAGATAGACACTGATGCCTATAGTAGAAGACACACACACACACACACACACAAGCCACAAGAGAACGGAAAAAACACAACTTCAACTTGCCTAGTGCCTCAAAACTCAATATTACTGGGGCAAATGTTTGTTTTTCAGGAAATCCCTAGAAATAAACAAGCCACTATGGAATTTGAACTTACCTTATACAACATGAAACCTGAAAGGTCACTGACTGACTTATTGTGTGGCCTGGGGACATTGTTAAAGGACAGAGCAGCCACAGGACAAAGCAAGGATCCTTGGACTTGTCCTAGCCCACAGTACTGCCTTTCACAGGCCTCCCTGTACACTCTTATATATCTAGATGAACATAACCTAGTTTCTGCCAAATATAGGTTGTCGAAGTCCGTTCTCTCCTTCCAGCCTTCCCTTCCTCCAATTCCCCAGAAGAGCAGCTCAACAGTGAAACAAGATTAATAGGCTGGGTAGGATACAGTCAGAAAAAAAGAATAAGGTCTTAATTTCAAATGGTTCTCTGGAAAATGGCAGCCAATGTTAGCACTTGCAAGGCCACTGTGCCCTCCTTTGCATATCAAGTCAATACTAGCCAGAGTTCAGTAAACTCTAAAGCAGAAAGTCATTCCAGTAACCTTTGCTTACAAGGATGAGTGGTATAAAGACCATTTTTGGCCAAAGGTTCATAATACAAGGACAGCAGCAGCTTCAGATTAATTAGCTTGTCAGAAATAAAACATTAAAAGCTAAATCCACCTCTGGCTTCTATTTGAATAACTACAATTCATTAATATAGTATTATACGGAAAGAAAGAAGCCCAACAGTCTTACACCCCACTGTTATGAAATGCCAGGACATTTTGGGAAACTTAAGCCCAGGAGGAAAGAAGAAAAATGGGGATGATATCCTTCCTCTGAATGCCCCTTGTCTAACATAGTTCAAACGTGTGCCTTGCAACGAAAACAAAGATCTTTTCCAGAAGAAAGGGATGTGAGGAACCTCTCTGATCTTAATTCATCACGACATTTACTGTTTTAATTTACCACACAACTTGACTGAGCTGTCTGCAGTGCAAACTCCCCTTTCTTTCTCAGGGAGTCTACCCTGCAAGGCACCTGCTCAGTTCTCGGTTTACATGCCCGCCCGCCCGCCCGCCTGCCCGCCTGCCCGCCTGCCCACCTCACTTAGTCATCACTGGAATGTGTTACCGGTGGCTGCACCTACTTCACCTGCCGCTTTCTATTATTACCTTGTAAGTGCACCCTAAGGCTAAGCAGTGAACTGCACAAGGAGAGCAGTTAATAATTTAAACTGTTCCTCTCTAAGACCACCTTCTTTCTTAGTCAACTTGCCTTACTGAGTTTATAGTGTGTTCTTTGTCTTTTAAACCACAAAGGTTGCAAAAAAAAAATGTTTGGCCACTAAAATAATAATAATAATAATAATAATAAAATCTCCCTTCTAAAAGTAAAAAAAAAACTCGGCGAAGCATACATGACACATTCACACTGCTTCAGAACTAAATTGCTTGAGTTTAATAAGAGCCTTCTCCTAAACAGAGGGCTGCTCAAAAAGCTAATACATCCTGTGAATTCAAAGAATAAAGAAATAGCAGGAAATTCCAGTTTTGTTTTTTTCACTTCTAGTACACTTTACAGCCTTGCCCAAACTAGACTGCTCCAGATAACCCCAGGGAATAAAGGGAGGGGGAAAAAAAAGAAAAACAAAAACAGAAAAACAAAATTCCAGGCTAAGATTTACTTTCCCTGGCTTTCCCCTCTTACACAGGGGGTGTGGGGTGGGGTCAATTATGCAGGTTTCTCCTTCCTTCCTCGAAGTACATTTAGTCCCCATTCTCTTTACCCACTTCCCCAGGTCAAGACCCCAGGTCAAGAAATCTGTCCAATTTTCACTAGGTAAGGAGAGATGCCTCTAAACCTCAAATACGTGCGAAAAGAGAGGTTTCAGTGACCAAACGGTCGCGGGAATCCCTTCTCCCTAGTCGTGGACACGTCGGAGCTTCTTTCTCAATGAACAGATGCCAAATGGGAGAGCTGGGTGGTTCTCCCACGACCTCCAGGGGCCACACCCCTGGCCTGAGCCCTCCCCGAGGCGGTCTTCGGAACCTTGCTTCGCTCCGAAGCCCCCAACTACCGCGGCTCCACCGGAGCGCAGCCCCAGGCCACTACGGTCACTACGAAGGAGGCACTTTCTCCCAGCTTTTCCCTCACAACGGTCACACCCGAGGACTCCTTCCACCCTCAACCGTCACGCTCCTCGGCTCTCCCTTCCTCCAGAGCCTACGACCCGGCTTGGGGCTCCCCTCCCTCACAACCACCGAGAGTCAGTCAGGGACACACCCCAAAGCCAGCCGCCTTGAACTCACCGGAGGCAAGGGCGGGGTGGCGGCGGCGGCAGTCGGAGAGCACAGCCGGGGTGGTGGTGTAATGGTTTCCTGCCCGTCACGATTCTCTCTAGATCTAAGCCACTGCGCAAAACCCAACTTGCCAGGGACAAAGATGGTGAGCCGGAAGCTTTGGCGTAAGAGAATCTCGCCGCCTGACGTCATCTGGGTGCGCGGGAGAACCAAACAGCCAGACTGTGTCTGTCGCCTCAGCAACGGAAAGGTTTCCTTTTCTCAGGGCTGGGGCCGTTGCCTATACACTAAGGAGACCCGCAGTGGCTTTCCCAACGGATATCTTCAATAAGTGGGTATTTTCGGGATTTATTCCCGTGAACAAGGTTTTTGTGAAACCTGTGTGAGATCTCCTATTTGCTCAAACACAAACCGCAGCGAATTTGCTTGTAAGGTTAAGAAGCCCATAGAGGTGATAGAAACCAGGACTACAGGTGGACGGATGAACTAGGAGACAGCGACTCAAAGATGGCTAAGAAGCATTCAGATCTGAGTTTGAATCCCTACATTGAACAAGACTGGAGAAACTTATTAGCGCCCCCTCCCTGCCCTGCCCTTAGGCTTGAGTGGTATAAGGTACCTAAAACACCTAGTGGATACAGGTTTCATTAGGAAACTAAACTGGTACAGGTGTTTCGTTACCATGTCTAGCGTCAAAAGAAAAGAAAGGCCAACGTCGGGCTGTGTAACTCAGGCAAGCCTGAAACTAAGCCCTCTTGCTTCTGCCTGCACTTTGAACTTCTCTATCTATATACCTGGACTCCAAGGCTTAGTGGGTCTTCTACCCAGGCTCCCCTCACTCTACTATTGAACAACTTTCTCTTTTCATTTTTTAAAATATGCATTGGTGTTTTGCCTGCATGTATGTTTGTGATAGAGTGATCCCCTGGAACTGGAATTTCAGACAGCTGTGAGCTGCTATGCAGGAGCTGGTAACTAAATCTAGGTCCTTTGATAGAGCAGCCAGTGATCTTAACCACTGAACCATCTCTCCAGCCCTCAGATTTGAAACTAAAAAAAACAAAACAAACAAAACAAAACAAAACTCGTGGCAGGACTGGAGAGATGACTCAGTGGTTAAGAGCACTGGCTGCTCTTCCAGAGGTCTTGAGTTCAATTTCCAGGCAATCCCATGGTGGGTCACAACCATCTGTAATGGCATCTGATGCCCTCTTCTGGTGTCTGAAGACAGCTACAGTGTACTTGTGTACATAAAAAAATAAATCTTTATATATTAAAAACAAAAAACTCAAGGCAACTGGGTGTAGTAGCACAAGCCTTTAACCTCAGCACTCAGGAGGCAGAGGTAGGGGATCTTTGTGAGTTCAAGGCCAGCCTGGTCTACAATGTGAATTCCAGGACAGCCTGGGCTACACAGAGAAACCTTGTCTTTGAAAAACAAAGCAGATGACTTAACCCAATCACAATTAAGTTATTTACTGAGCATCTATTAAATAATTTCCTATGTAACTTACATTTAATATATATTTAAAATCTCCAAACCTGATGGTCAGGCTTAGTTAGCCTTTAATGCCTTCTAATAGAAAGGTGAATCATGTGCCTTCTATTAGACTACACACATTTGAGACTGGACTTTGTTTTGTTTTTGTATAGAATAGTTTATTCAGGGCATGGGAGGGGAGTTAAGAGGGTAGCAGAGGCAGAGAAAGGCAGAGAGGAGAGAGGAGAGAAATGGGGGCCGGCCATGGCCATATGGAGAGATGGGGGAAGGGAATTGGGGGAAGGAGGCAAGAAGCAAGAGAGAGGCAGGAGTGTAATAGGGTAAGAGCGAGACTGGGGTTTTTAATGTATTACTTGGCGACTTAAAACTGGCATATTACCAAATTGAAATAAAAACTGACACTATTTTTTCTTTCCAGAACCTGGAAAGGATCCTAGGGCTTCACACATGTGGGGCAAATACTCTACCACTGAGTTATATAACCAACCAGGACATACTATTTTTTTTTTTTTTTTTTTTTTTTGGTTTTTCGAGACAGGGTTTCTCTGTATAGCCCTGGCTGTCCTGGAACTCACTTTGTAGACCAGGCTGGCCTCGAACTCAGAAATCAGCCTGCCTCTGCCTCCCAAGTGCTGGGATTAAGGCGTGCGCCACCACGCCCGGCTTAGGACATATTATTTTTAACTTTTTCCTTTTCTCGTGTAAGAATTACAGTTTCCTTTTTAGAGAGTAGTCTTGTGGGTCCATTAATCAGGAAATCTTGACCCTCTGGCTAACCATGAAATGAGACTTTAAACCAAGATTGCGCAAATGAGTGTTTTCCCCCTTTCTCCCCCCTCACTCCTCTCTTTCCCCCTTTCCTCACTGCCAGGTAGCCCACTGCCTCAGGCACTAGGGTTATACATATATGCCAGCACCTTCTGTCAGAAGAATCTGATTCATGGACACAATGACCACTTGACACTCATTCACTGTAACAAGGTTACTTGGATGAAATGTTGCTAATTCCTACTAGAGAACTCTAAGGGATTTATATAGTCCTGTTCTTTTTGAGCTATCTTATTTTGTGAGCTACTCCATTTAAATGTTGCATCTGTACAAGTATGTGCAAGGACCTCAGGAGACCAGAGAGCGTACTGTATCCCTGGAGCTGGACTTTCAGTTAGTTGTGAGCCCCTGAATGTGGGTGCTGGAAACTGAACTCAGGTCCTCTGCAAGAGCAACAAGTGCTCTCACCTGCCCACTGTCTCTCCAGCCTCCCCACCTAGAGTGTAAGTTCCTTTTGTTTTAAAATGGCCTGCTTCTGTTCTTTGCAACCAAAAAACTTTAATTGATGATGGTTAATTTTTTTACTTATTTTAGCTATTTCTTAGCTGTGTATTTTTGCTTTTCACTTTTAAAAAGCATAAATAGGGCTGGAGAGAAGGCTCAGTGGGCTGGAGAGATGGCTCAGTGGTTAACAGCATTGGCTGCTCTTGTGGAAGACCTGGCTTTGGTTCCCAGCACACACCTGGTCTATAACTCCAGTTCCAGAGAATCAAACATACTTTTTTGACCTTTGCAGTTACCAGGCTGCATGTGGTACATACATATACATGCCAGCAACTACTAGCACATGTAAAAATCTTTTTAAAATTAAGATCCATTGGTCAGCATGTGATATTTACCAGATGCTTTATGTAGTTCTCTGATCCTTAAAACTCAAGGCTGAGCATGAAAGCTAACTTGAATGCTAGCCAAGGATAGGTACATACACCTTAAGACTCTTAAACTGAAACGAACATTATTTAAAACAAAACAAAAATCCATAATACTTTTTAGAAATTCAACGATTGCACTTCTGACAGCGACTTTAGTAAAATATGGGTATTTTAGAACTATTAAAAAAAAAAACCCTAAGCCGGGTGTGGTGGCGCACGCCTTTAATCCCAGCACTTGGGAGGCAGAGGCAGGAGGATTTCTAAGTTCGAGGCCAGCCTGGTCTACAAAGTGGGTTCCAGGACAGCCAGGGCTATACAGAGAAACCCTGTCTCAAAAAACAAACAAACAACAACAACAAAAAAAAACCTTCAAAATTGAAATTGAAACTAGCCGGGCGTGGTGGCGCACGCCTTTAATCCCAGCACTCGGGAGGCAGAGGCAGGTGGATTTCTGAGTTCAAGGCCAGCCTGGTCTACAAAGTGAGTTTCAGGACAGCCAGGGCTATACAGAGAAACCCTGTCTCGAAAAACTAAAAAAAAAAAAAAAAAAAAAAAGAAATTGAAACTAAAACCAATCCCTTCATAAGGTTCTCATTATACAAACCAATTGCCTACTTTTACACCCTAACGTCCTCTAGAGCTGAATGCTACTATTCAGTTTGAGAATCATAACGATCCCTGCACTGTATTGATATTGCTAATATCTACTGAGCTGGAGGGCAGGAATCAATTTCATCTAGCAGAATGTGCCTAGAGCTATAACTTAATTTTACACATGGATGACAAGTTAAGCTGTCTGTAAGGAAAAGTAACCGTCCCAAGTTCTGGTGGGCAAGGAGAATCTTTTGTCATTTTAGTAAAACTTGCTGATGACTGACTGTAATACTCGGGAAGGTGGTCGGCTTTGAGCTAAGCACCACCTGGCAGAAAGGACATGGCTTGATCTCCCGTGGCAACCGGCGTCAGGCAGGGACCCCAGCCCGGCACAGAGGCTCGAGTATGGCCCTCTAGAACTAACCAGGAACAGAATCCACTCACTGCACTAACCCGTCGCCTCGTCGTCAGGGGGGGCGGAAACGGAAGTCCCCGTTGGTCATAGAGTTCCCGAGTTCCGGTTCAGGGCTACATTCGATGCTAGAGCGCCTGTCTTCCGCCCGCCGTGTGGAGATCCTCGGAGCTTCTGTTTCCGGGTACGGTTTCTGTCACAAAGCCGAGACCTCCTTTCGCAGGTGGCGTCACGGGTCCTCTGCTCCGTGCCTGAGGTCAGCAAGCAAGGACGGGCGCTTCCCAGGGAGCCGCCGGAGCCGGGCCTCGCAGCTCCGGGACTGCGGCTCGAGCGACACGTTTCTTGGCCCGCTCCCGCCTCCCGAGTCACGCTCTGCCCTGTGAGGTGCAGCATTTGACAAGTCATTCCCCAGACCCCACGTGCCACGTCCCCAGCTCCGGAGTTAACAGTCCTTACTTTGAGCCTCCCTCCCCTCCGCCTCCATATAAGCTTTTTTTTTTTTTTTTTAATCCCAGTTGATTTTTCACTCCTATAAAATTCAATTTTTAGTTTCAGGTGACATGCAGAAGGACTAAGACTCAGCACCCGCTTGATAAAAAAACCAAGTTCATGCTCACTAGAGTGTCCGTGGGAAAAGTGAATCCCAGTGCACACAAGACACTATGGCTGAGCATGGGGCTCACATCACAACTGCTTCGGTGGCGGACGACCATCCATCCATCTTTGAGGTGGTAGCGCAGGACAGTTTAATGACAGCAGTGAGACCTGCTCTTCAGCACGTGGTCAAGGTAAGGTATTCTCTCTCTGAAACGTTTCAGGGACGACTGGATAAAATTCCAAACATTTTACTAGTAACTGTAAGTTTGCAATGATCGTCGTGTGTCATTTCTATCCAGGGCTTAATGGGCATCATTCAAAGAGCTCTGTACTCAAGGAACTCAGGCTATACCCCAAAAGCCAGTTACTTAAGCCAGGTGTATTGAATTTAAAAGAGCTGATATGAATACAAACTGAAGACTGTAATAAAATGAATTTGGTTTTGCATCAGGTTCTTGCAGAATCAAATCCTGCACACTACGGCTTCCTCTGGAGGTGGTTTGATGAAATCTTCACTCTGCTAGACTTCCTGCTCCAGCAGCATTATCTTTCTAGAACTAGTGCCTCATTTTCTGAACACTTTTATGGCTTGAAGCGGATTGTGGCAGGGAGCTCGCCGCAGCTTCAGAGACTGGCCAGTGCTGGCCTTCCCAAGGAGCACCTCTGGAAATCTGCTATGTTCCTTGTCCTTCTTCCCTATCTGAAAGTGAAGCTGGAGAAGCTGGCTTCTAGTTTGAGAGAAGAAGACGAATACTCTATTCACCCCCCTTCTTCTCGGAGGAAACGATTCTACAGAGCCTTCCTGGCAGCCTACCCTTTTGTTAACATGGCCTGGGAAGGCTGGTTCCTTATACAACAACTGCGTTACATCTTGGGGAAAGCTGAGCATCACTCTCCCCTGCTGAAACTGGCTGGAGTTCGGCTAGCCCGACTGACAGCTCAGGACATGCAAGCTATTGAACGGAGACTGGTTGAAGCCAGTGCAATGCAGGAGCCTGTCAGAAGGTAAGTTATATAGTCCTATCCTAAAACCCCTTTATTAACAAAATTTGAAATTATGTACCAATCATCCGGTTTACCCCAGCTATTAAATCACAGAAGTTATTCCTCACAGCCATAAAGCACCGGCCACCATCCTGGTGACCTTTCTCATCGTAATAGGCACACCTTTGTGCATGCTTGGTGGGTGGTATTTGCTTTGTGTGTATTATCTTATGCCTCATCACAAACTGAATTAAATGCAGTGGCTTCATTTAACAGTTGAGGGAACCACCAGCCAGAAGATGGCAGAGCAAAGATTCAAGGCAAAGTGATACAATTAATTCTAAAGACTTCTTATCAAGGATGCAACATTACCTTTGTGGAGTGTTTATTCTCCCACAAGTTCAAACATGTATGCATCCCAGTGTTGATAAGTTACTTTTTAGGTAAACTGCTTTTTCTGGATGGATTATCTATCTTCCACTTAAAAATTCTCTAAAGTTAAGTATCTGATGCCTTTCTCAAATCAAAACCTAAGTTTTTGTTGTTAAAAACAGTTTCGGGGCTGGGCAGTGGTGGCCCATGCCTTTAATCCCAGCACTCGGGAGGCAGAGGCAGGCGGACTTCCTGAGTTCAAGGCCAGCCTGGTCTACAGAGTGAGTTCCAGGATGGCCAGGGCTACACAGAGAAACCCGGTCTTGAAAAACCAAAAAAACCAGTTTGGGGATACAGCAGGAGAAATGGCACAGTGGTTTTGTAAATGGCATATACTGCTCTTCCAGAGGACCAGAGATCAATCCCCAGAACCCATATGTGGCAGTTTACAACTGCCTATAACTTCAGGTCACCTGGCCCAAACGGCACCTGCATACATATGGTATGTGTACAAACAAGCAGACACAAACATAACTCTTTTAAAAACCAGAACACCAGTTTAGACATACACTGGCTTACAATAGACCCTCCAGCACATCAAGTGTGGAACTTACTCTGTGACCACATACAAATAAACTATTTTCTTTTCCTCTTGCTCTCCTTTTCCAACAGCGTTGGTGAGAAGATAAAGTCAGCTCTGAAGAAAGCTGTAGGAGGTGTTGCCTTATCCCTCTCTACTGGCCTTTCTGTGGGTGTATTCTTCCTGCAGTTTCTTGACTGGTGGTACTCTTCTGAGAATCAAGAGGCCATCAAATCACTTACTGCCCTGCCCACTCCACCGCCACCTGTACACCTAGACTACAATTCTGATTCTCCCCTCTTACCCAAAATGAAAACAGTGTGCCCACTCTGTCGTAAAACTCGGGTGAATGATACGGTTCTTGCCACCTCTGGCTATGTATTCTGTTACCGCTGTGTGTTTAATTATGTGAGGAGTCACCAAGCCTGTCCCATTACAGGGTATCCAACAGAAGTCCAGCATCTAATTAAACTCTACTCTCCAGAGAACTGAAAGAGATTAGTGCATTATCTCACCGCTGAAGTTCTATACTCTTAAGGCCACAAGACGGTTTTAGTATGGCAGACAACAATGATACTTCCCTGATTCATAACTACATTAACTTAAAGGAGTTATGGGTTCCTTTAAAAGGATATATCCATTCGATCCTAACCTTTTGGTTTGCTCTCTACCAAGCTGGTTAAGCAGGAGAATCAGGATTATAGGTGGTGTGACGGCCAATGTGTAGGTGAGTTATAAAAGACCACCTCACTTAGGAGTAAGGTTTTAAGTTGGATGTGGCAGTATACTATCAACACTATGAAGATGGAGGCAGGATTTTGAGTTCAAGGCCACTATAGGGAGACTGTCAAAAGTAAAATGAAAGTGAGAGACTGATTAAAAGGGATAAAATAGCACAGGAAACCTCGGGTTAGACCTTAAAAAGCAAGTGGTTTGGGAAGCAGGCCTTCTCTTTAGAAAACATTTCTCTACTTTTGAATTAGAGGCTTTATCAGACATGGACTTTCTCTTTATAGAAATGCTTTAGAGAAAAGCCCCTTCCATCTATCATGACTTACTAACATCTATCACAATGTATCAGCATTTGAAGATTTCCTTGATGATCCATACCTGTCTGTCTGTCTGTCTGTCTTGGGATAGGGTTTGATTATAGGGAGGAGTCTGGAAATTTCAATATGAATGAAAACTAGCAAGCAATGGTGAGATGCAGTAAAATACTTACCTAATGTCTACCTGGTGCCTACCTAGTGACTACTTAATGAGAGGCAGAAGCTCTCTGCTTGCTCTTAGGAGTTTGCTCACCTGGCAGTTTGCTCAGTTGATGTGAATCATGCTAGGTATTATGAAAGTTTCTATGAAACATTTAAGTCAACTTTAACAATACATGATTCTGGGAAAGAATTGTCCCATGCTGTCATGATTATGTGGAAACCCAAAAGATTACTTCAGGGGTTTAAATAAATGGCCATTCAGATCACCATTGACTTCTTGAAGTTTTTCTGTATCCACTAAAGTTTTGCTTTTTAAAAGACAAATTCAATAATTAGAACAAAAATCCTGTTCTAATAACACAGATACCACATAGTATGAAATAGCATTTGCCAGAAACACGAGTTTAGTTGCTTGTTTAGGAAGATTTATGACATTGGGCGGACAAGCTGGTTGGTAAAGAAGCAGCTTTTGAAAAATCATTAATGCAAGCTAGATGAAAATAATCTGTGAGTGCCTACATGACTCATGCTGGCAACCGAGAGCATAATCGTGGTACCTGAAGATGATAGAACTTAACTAGTTTAAAGTAGAGAATCCATCCTGTAGATTTAAAAATATTGAAGCTTACCAGAAGAAGAGTATATGATCATTTATAAGTTCTTGTAAAACCTTACCAAAATAAAGGTCTTACCCAAACAAATACCATGGTTAATTAAAAACACTTTTAATACAGTAATAATAAGTCAATAAGGAAGTGATTCCAATTCAGGGCAGAAATGATGACTCCTCCATGCAGTTTTCAACCCTGATTTCTCACCTGGACCTAAGAAGGAAAACATGAAAGTATCAGTGATTCAACGGATACAAAAGAAATACTCTTACACATTATAAGCCAGGATCCACTTAGGTTCAAATACCCGCATGTGGTAAGCAGAATTGGCTCAGAGAGAAGATTAAGGGGTCACACCCTGGTCAGAGCCAGCGCCAAAGCGTCGGCAATACCAGGTCAGACTGTACTTCGCTCATCATTGCTCATCATGGCTCCATTTCTCATATCCAGTCGAATGCAGGCTTACACACCCAAAAAGCTACTCTCGGATGCTTCAACTTGGAAGTTCCAATACTTTCTACTATGTGGTAAATAGCTGCTATACAAAAATAAAAACTTAAACAAGTTTTTGGGGTTTTTTTGTGGGTAGGGGGCTTTTTTGTTTTCACAACACAGAGTGGAGAAGCATTTATCACTCAAAAAAAAAACTTTTTAGAGCCAAGCACAGTAGTGCATATCCTTAATCTCAGCACTTGGGAAGCCGAGGCTGTAGGATCTCTGTGAGTTTGAGTTCTACGCAGTGAGTTCCAGGACAGCCCTCAGAGCTACAAAACAAGACCCTGTCTCAAAACAGCAACAGAAAGGTGTTATTTACATGAGTCCAACCTCCATTTATCTCGACAAAATCTTAGGGATATCTGTTAAGAGACATATAGTCCAAAAAAGTAGTAGCTGTAGAAAAGATTTCCTAACTATTGCTTATTTAACATAGAATTCAACTGCCAACGAAGATAAAAAACATAGTCACAATGTCAGGTACAGTGACTCGTGCTTGCAGCTCCAGCCACTCCAGAGGGTAAGACGGGAGCCAAGAAGTCCTGAGCAACACAGGAAAGTGTATGGTGAACCAACAAAGCTCTACACCATAATTTTTTTCCTACCAGAATCTCCTAATTTCAGTCAAGAACTCTGAGAGGCTAGGGTCTGCTAAAGCTCTATACCAACTAGAATTAATAGAATTATTTAATAGAATTAGGAAGAGGACTGCGGTCTGAATACCAGGTTTCTCCACCTCTAACTCCTCAACATCTACCCTTTACCAATAGGTGAAAACTACAGGCACTGGAGAGATGGCGCAGTAGTCCAGAGCACTGGCTGCTCTTGCAGAGGACCAATAACTGATTTAAAGCTCATCTGTTTCACAACACTGTGATTCAGTGGGTCTCCTGCCTCTGTTTTCCCTGGATTCCAACACACATATATGCTGACTTTAAACCTATAAAAGTGTAATTCAGTCACTAAAGCATCCACTTTCTCCCCATGGCCCAGGAAATAATATACAGACTACTTTGTTTGGTATTCAAGGGGGATTTCAAAACCATGAATGAAGCCTTAGGTTAATTCCAAGAAAGACCATCACCACAACCAAACAACCTCCAAAACAACAAAAATCAAGCCAGGTGTAGTGGTGGTTACACCTGTAATCATACTGCTTTGGAAGGCTGAGGCAGAAGAACCCTGAGTTTGAGGCCATCGTGGGCTAGCGATACAGACCCTGTCTTAAAAACAAAATAAAGGGGCTGGAGAGATGGCTCAGTGGTTAAGAGCACTGACTGCTCTTTCAGAGGTTCTGAGTTCAATTCCCAGCAACCACATGGTGGCTCACAACCATCTGTAATGGGACTCCTCTGGTATGTCTGAAGACAGCGACAGTGTACCCACATACATGAAATTAATAAATAAAACTTTAAAAAACAACAAAATAAAAATCCAAAATAATTTCTGAGTTCGAGGCTAGCCTGGTCTACAAAGTGAGTTCCAGGTCAGCCAGGGCTATATAGAGAAACCCTGTCTCGAAAAAAAAAAAAAAAATCCAAAATAACCCATTTACCCCTCAACTAGTTAATAACATAATCCTAACGAATCTTACAGACCACCCAACCCAGACTATTAAAGTTCTCAAATCTACTATTAGAGCTTGTGTTCCCCTGCCCCAGAGAAACCCTTCCTGCTCGTCAGCTCTGCCTCTCCAGTTTGTGACTCTCCATACTGCTGCCACTTTACGCAGGAAACCTTATCTGGATTAATCCCAAAGGAAGGCTCTGCCCTTCCTCTGAATTACAGAAGCAAAGTTTGTGAAACCAATGCCGCTTAAAGATCCAGGCAGACATGGTACCTGATCTCAAGCTCCTGCCATGCTAGCAGGTACCTAGTTCTCTGCCTCGCAGCACTCATCGCATGGCAACTGGTGTGTGCCAACTATGCACCAGTTCACGAGTTTTCCCCTATCTCTCCCACCAGCCCCATCTCACTGAGTTCCTAAAGAACTGGGGAAGAGTGTTACCAGCCTGGAACATAAGGGTTCAATAAATGACCTCGGTAAGCCTAGTCCCATGGCCTTTGATTAGAAATGTATCAGCACAATTTATAACGCCAGCTTACCTCCAAATGTCACACGGTAAGGACCATACATCCGGCATCTTCAAGCACTCATTCTCCCATCCTCTAACTCATGGCGCTCTGCACAGAATCCTTTGCTGACCAGAGAGGGCTTACACACAGGTTCTCAAAGCAAAAAAAAAAAAA
>CACVCL010034571.1:0-31956 GCA_902729485.2 Mus minutoides
AAAGAAATTAAAGACTTTTTAGAGTTTAATGAAAATGAAGCCACAATGTACCCAAACTTATGCCTCCAAAAAGAAACTAGAGAGAGCATATATTAGCAGTCTGATAGCACACCTAGAAACTCTAGAAGGAAAGGAAGCAAATTCACCCAAGAGGAGTAGATGGCAGGAAATAATTAAATTCAGAGCTGAAATCAACCAAGTGGAAACAAAAGGAACTATTCAAAGAATCAACCAAACCGGGAGCTGGTTCTTTGAGAAAATCAACATGATAGATAAACTCTTAGCCAGACTAACTAGAGGGCAGAGGGACAGTATCCTAATTAACAAAATCAGAAATGAAAAAGGAGACAGAACAACAGATCCTGAGGAAATCCAAAACATTATCAGATCCTACTACAAAAGCCTATACTCAACAAAACTGGAAAACCTAGATGAAATGGACAACTTCCTAGACAGATACTAGGTACCAAAGTTATATCAGGATCAGATCAACAATCTTAACAGTCCCATTTCCCCTAAATAAATAGAAGCAGTCATTAATAGTCCCCCAACCAAAAAAAGCCCAGGACCATATGGGTTTAGTGCAGAGTTCTATCAGACCTTCAAACGAGACCTAATTCTAACTCTTCTCAAGCTATTCCACAAAATAGAAACAGAAGGTACTCTACCCAATTAGTTCTACGAAGCCACAATTACTCCAATACCTAAAGCACACAAATATCCAACAAAGAAAGATAACTTTAGACCAATATACCTTCTGAATATTGCTGCAAAAATACTCAATAAAATCCTCACAAACCGAATGCAAAAACACATCAAAACAATCATCCATCATGACAAAGTAGGCTTCATCCCAGGGATGCAGGGATGGTTTAATATACGGAAATCCATCAACGTAATCCACTGTATAAACAAACTCAAAGACAAAAATCACATGATAATCTTGTTAGATGCTGAGAAAGCATTTGACAAAATCCAGCACCCATTCATGATAAAAGTCATGGAAAGATCAGGATTCAAGGCCCATACCTAAACATATTAAGATCAATATACAGCAAACCAGTAGCCAACATCAAAGTAAATGGAGAGAAGCTGGAAGCAATCCCACTAAAATCAGGGACTAGACAAGGCTGCCCACTTTCTCCCTACCTATTCAATATAGTACTTGAAGTCCTAGCCAGAGCAATTCGACAACAAAAGGAGATCAAGGGGATACAAATTGGAAAGGAAGAAGTCAAAATATCACTATTTGCAGATGATATGATAGTATATATAAGTGACCCTAAAGATTCCACCAGAGAACTCCTAAACCTGATAGACAGCTTCAGTGCAGTAGTTGGATATATAATTAACTCAAACAAATCAGTGGCCTTTCTCTACACAAGAGTTAAACAGGATGAGAAAGAAATTAGACCCTTCACAATAGTCACAAATAATATAAAATACCTTGGTATGACTTTAACTAAGGAAGTGAAAGATCTATATGACAACAACTTCAAGTCTCTGAAGAAAGAAATTGAAGAAGATCTCAGAAGATGGAAAGATCTCCCATGCTCATGGATTGGCAGGATTAATATAGTCAAAATGGCTATCCTGCTGAAAGCAATCTACAGATTCAACGCAATCCCCATCAAAATTCCAACTCAATTCTTCACTGAGATAGAAAGGGCAATTTGTAAATTCATCTGGAATAATAAAAAACCTAGGATAGCAAAAACTATCCTCAACAATAAAAGAACCTCTGGTGGAATCATCATGCCTGACCTCAAGCTGTACTATAGATCAATTGTTATAAAAACTGCATGGTACTGGTATAACAGCAGACAGGTAGACCAATGGAATAGAATTGAAGACCCAGAAATGAACCCACACACCTTTGGTCACCTTATGTTTGACAAGGGAGCTAAAACTATCCAATGGAAAAAAGACAGCATTTTCAACAAATGGTGCTGCCACAACTGGTGGTCAACATGTAGAAGAATGAGAATTGATCCATTCCTATTTCCTTTTACAAAGCTCAGGTCTAAGTGGATCAAAGACCTTCACATTAAACCAGAGACACTGAAATTCATAGGGGAGAAAGTGGGGAAAACCCTTGGAGATATTGGCACAGGGGTAAAATTCCTAAACAGAACACCAATGGCCTGTGCTGTAAGATCACAAATCAACAAATGGGACCTTATAAAATTGCAAAGCTTCTGTAGAGCAAAGATACTGTCAATAAGACAAAAAGGCCACCATCAGATTGGGAAAGAATTTTTACCAATCCTAAATCTGATAGGAGGCTAATATCCAATATTTGCTAAGAGCTCAAGAAGCTGAACTCCAGAAAGTCAAATAACCACATTAAAAAATGGGGTAGAGAACTAAACAAAGAATTGTCAACTGAAGAATGCCAAAAGGCTGAGTAGCACCTTAAAAAATGTTTGAAATACTTAATCATCAGAGAAATGCAAATCAAAACAACCTTGAGATTCCACCTCACACCAGTCAGAATGGCTAAGATCAAAAATTAAGGTGACAGCAGATGCTGGCGAGGATGTGGAGAAAGAGTAACACCCCTTCATTGCTGGTCAGATTGCAAGCTGGGACAATCACTCTGGAAATCAGTCTGGCGATTTCTCAGAAAGCTGGACATAGTACTACGCGAAGATCCAGCAATACCTCTCCTGGGCATATACCCAGAAGGTATTCCAACTGGTAAAAAGGACACATGCTCCACTATGTTCATAGCAGCCTTATTTATAATAGCCAGCAGCTGGAAAGGACCCAGATGTTCCTCAACAGAGGAATGGATACAGAAAATGTGGTACATTTACACAATGGAGTACTACTCAGCTATTAAAAACAATGAATTTATGAAATTCTTGAGCAAATGGAGGTATCTGGAGGATATCATCCTGAGTGAGGTAACGCAATCACAAAAGAAGTCACTTAATATGCACTCACTGATAAGCAGATATTAGCCCAGAAACCTAGAATACCCAAGATACAATTTCCAAAACACAAGAAAATCAAGAAAGACCAACACGTGGATACTTTATTCCTCCCTAGAATAGGGAATAAAATATACATGGAAGGAGGTGCAGAGACAAAGTTTGGAGTGAAAATGAAATGATGGACCATCCAGAGAGTGCTCTACCCAGGTGGCCCATCACATAATCAGCCACCAAATGCAGACACTACAGCATAGGCCAGCAGGATTTTGCTGAGAGGACCTTGATATAGCTGTCTCCTGGGAGGCTTTGACAGTTTCTGACAAATACGGAAGTGGATGCTCACAACCATCTATAGGTTAGAACACAGGGTCCCCAATGTAGGGGCTAGAGAGTGTACCCAAGAGCTGTAGGTGTCTGCAACCCTATAGATGGAACAATAATATGAACTAATCAGACCCCCCGGAGCTCATGTCTCTAGCTGAATATGTATTAGAACATGGCCAAGTTGGCCATTATTGGGGAAGAAAGGCACTTGGTCTAGCAATGTTTATATGCCCCAGTACAGGGGAATGCCAGGGCCAAGTAGTGGGAGTGTGTGGGTAGGGGAGCAGGGCAGGGGGAGGGTATAGGGGACTTATGGGATAACACTTGAAATGTAAATGAAGAAATTTTCTAATAAAAAAAAAGAAAATATTGGATCACATACATTATTGACAAAGTGGTTGAGCAGCCAAGTCCAATACTAAGTGTTTAAGAACAGTACACTGAACCCTGCAAAACAGATCTGTTAATATTGATGCCACAGTTAAGATCAGTATTTGCTGGAACTGTTCTTTACTATACTGCAACTGTTTTCAACATTATGATGCTTTAGCTAGCAAAAAGCCTTAAAGCTAATACAACTTCACAAAGCCAACTACCTCAGCAGAAAAATGGAGAGTGAACTTGGCCTTCTTCCCTACATTTCTCACTTCCAAACCTAATTCTTAAAGAGAAATTGGGACCAAGTGTGGAGCAGAGACTGAAGGAAATGCCATCCAGAGACTGCCTCACCTGGGGATCCATGCCATATACAGACACCAAACCCAGACACTATTGCTGATGCCAAGAAGTGCTTGCTGACAGGAGCCTGATATAGCTGTCTCCTGGGAGGCTCTGCCAGAGCCTGACAAATACAGAAGTGGATGCCCCAGCCAACCATTGGACTGAGCATGTGGACCCCAATGGAGGAGTTAGGGAAAGGATTGAAGGCATTGAAAGAGTTTGCAACCCCATAGGAAGAACAACATCAACCAACCAGACCTTTCAGAGCTCCCAGGGACTAAACCACCAACCAAAGAGTTCACATGGAGGGACCCATGACTTCAGCCTCATATATGTAGTAGAGGATGGCCTTATCTGGCATCAATTGGAGGAGAGGCCTTTGGCTCTCTGAAGGCTAGATACTCCAGTGTAGAGGGATGCAAGGGCAATGAGGTGGGAGTGGGTGCTTGGATGGAGGAGCACCATCTTAGAAGCAGGAGGATGGAGAGAGTATAGAGAGGTTGGGAAGGAGAAACTGGGAAAGGGGATAACATTTGACATGTAAATGAATAAAATATCCAATAAGAAAAAGAAAAGAGAGAGAGAGAGAGAGAGAGAGAGAGAGAGAGAGAGAGAGAGAGAAAGAGAGAGAGTTTCTTATTTTTTTCCCCATACCTTTATCTAGATGATCCCACAGTGTTACAGCAGAAAATTCTTCAAACTCTCCAAAGATGAGTCAGGCTACATCATAAACATCCTTTACAGACAGAAGTAAACTGTGAGACTTCAAGGTCTGCACATTGTGGATTCTGAGGTGTCAGGGCAGGATCCCAGAATGCTTATTGGGTCACTAGGGTTACTTATGATAGGGTCTCAATTGCCCCCTTCAGGTTTCTGTGACCATCTGCACACAAGCAGTGTGTGTGCTCACACTCACTTTCACACCATACTCACACACATGTGTACACCACACATGCAAGCGAGCGTGCACACACACACACACACACACACATCTCAAAAATCTCAAAGCAGAATCACACCCAATATCAGTAGTCTTTTGGAATCACACTAAAATGATTAAAGAAGAATAACAGGTAATGAATAAGTAAGATTTATTAATGGAGTTATACTTGGATAATGACAGATTAGGATTGTTAGTGTTCTATACACTAACAGTGGTATCCATGAGCTACTGCAGAGCCATTAATGTTCTATAATTTTCTGCCATTCCACTGCCTGTCTTCTTTAGGCTGAGCCAAAATTCAATTCTTTTTATTATATTTTAAAATATATCATAGTGACAATAAAATTTCATATTGTGAGAGTCAGGCACTTACTCAAAATTCCATATACACATTAGCCTTTAACAAATGGAATCCTGCCATTATTTAAATATGAATAATCAGTTTCCAGATGTCTGTCTGTGGGGAAATATTTCAAACAAACAAATGTTCTATAATCCAAAGTTGACAACACACCAAAAATAGCAGATAAATGGACTAGATGGTTGATACACAGGTATTTTTTACTGCTCCTCCTTGTAGATTTATGGTGACAGCCAAACACATTTTTTTTCCTCACAGCGTGCATTGAGTTTTTTTTAATGTATTTTTTTTGTATTATCACTTACTAGAAATATAGAATACAAGTGAATGTAACTTCAAAAATAAGCAGGCAAATAAAAACAATTCCAAAATTAAACAAAGGAAATACTCAAGAACTGGTGGCTTTATGCAGTATCTACATTCCAAGTTTCCCTTTATCTCTTTTCTGGAAGTGGTAAAACATTATATGAAGCTGTTAGAAAGTCACAGATTTCAGGTAGATTGTTTTCTTAAAGGGCTTCTATTGAGTCAGAAACAGCAACACAAACAGAAAAGAGAAGAGAATCCCAAAATATTGTTAAAGAATATGAGATTCACATTATCCCCAGGCACAGTTATTATGTTAAACTTAGAAAATTATTTATTTTTAACACAGAAGTGGATGCTCATAGTCATCTATTGGATGGAGCACAAGGTCCACAATGAAGAAGCCAGAAAGTAGCCAGGTTGCTGAAGGGGACTGAAGACCCATTTAAAAAAAAAAAAAGTAGGATCTGGGAATGAATCTGGTCAAAATACATTATGTATAATTCTCAAAGAACCAATTAAAGTGTGAAGAAACAAAACCAAACAGAAAAACTACTTGAGAGAAAGCAACTGTATGTAGAATGACTGTTGATTTCTCAACAACATCAATTAAAGCCAGAAAAAAAGATGCAATGCTTTTGTCGTGATGAGAGGAAACAACTGTCAATCGAGAATTACATATATAGCCGAAAATAATCTTGAAGAATAAAAAAGAAACACATGTTTTGATGAGGAAAAAATAGAGCTACAATCAGTTCCAACTAAAGATACTCCCTAAAAAAATTAAAAAGAAGTACTCCATCTAATATATACAACCTATTACACATGGAGGATAAAGAAAAGATAGAAGTGGTAAATGTGCCAATAAATATTCATAACATTCCATTGTAAAAGGACCAACATGTTGATTAGGGATTAAAACAATGTAGGTAGGACTGAACAAGTAGTGGAGGAAGGATTAGTGATACAGAGAAAGTTTGAAAAGGCCATGTGGAGCCCATTACTTTTATAAGCTTTGTACACATTTAAATCTATACAAGGGAGGTCAGTTGGCTCTAACCTACCCAGGGAATAATGCTTATACCCTGCAGAAGTCATAGGTTTTAAAATAAATAGCTCAGTGTCAGTTATAGAATACCTGTCCTCAAGGTGTTGGTCATGGGTGCACTGGAGACACATAAAGTAATATGGGCTATTTACATTTCTCTTTGTGGTCTACTTGGACATGTTGGTAAGATCCTACACACTTTGTTCACAGGACATGGAAAATCAAGATTAGAACATTTCTTTCTGGCAGCTATATTTCTTAGGACTAGAAGGTGTTCTATGCAAGTTTCTGAGAAGAGAAGGGCTTAGTTGTGAAGCCTGCTTGCTACAGTGACAAGATATGCCAATGGGCACAACAGTAGAATGAATGCTATGGAACAATCCAGTCATTTTCTAATTAGATTCTGGCCCAGTCCACAAGAGGAAATGTATTCACAGTATTATAAATCTATCTACATGGCTGAGAACCCTACAGAGTTCAGGACTGAACCTATTCCTGTTACTTCACTAAATGAGCATAGGATCAAACTGCTCTTTAAATTTCTTTCTTTCTTCCTATAGATTAATGAAGCATTCTACCCTCATCAGATACACTTTGGCAGTTGATAGTGGTTAACACAGAAACTCAGAAGTATCAAACGTACAGAAAAATTTATGTCTGGATTGTTCAGCCATAAATGGGACATCTGCCATACTACCATTATCCCCCATGAAGGGATAGAAAGACTATAACAGCCAGAAGTCTGGAAAGTATTAGAAGGAAACAGTATCTCCTGGACATGATAGGCCACTGAACTCATGATCTCACAGAAGCATTGCCTGACTGAACAAGGCCTGAAAAAGATCAAGCCATCAACATAACTACTGGGGAGAAAAGAGCTATTTTGTTTAAGGATGTAACCCCTTATAGGTCAGCCACAGTCCAGTGAATGGCCTTACACCATGGAAATATGAGAAACACAAATTGGACTTAATGAATTATTAACAAGAAAAAGGAAAACAAAAGTTAGGATGTGGGTGGAAGGTGGTGTTGTATCTAGGAGAATTTGGGGGAGGAATGTGTTGAGAATATGATGAAAATAGTTTGTAAGTATGTATGAAATTCTCCAAGAATTAATAATGATATTATATTGAAAAGTATATGACAATAACACCCAATAGTTACATTAAATCAATGATCACACTTAAATGTTTTCAGTAAGACAATTCATTTTTACCAGAACAGCAGGGAAAGTTATAATAAGGTAAGTTTGGGGGAATGTTTTGTACTCAGATGGTGATTGCTATGCTTAGAGATCTGGTTGCAATCCTAATGTTGACATTGCCAAATATTGTTCGCAATGATGTGTAAAAATTCATTTCCACCACCTCTGATTGGTTAGTAAAGAGCTGATTCCACCTATGGCTGGGCAAAAGAGAATAGAGTAGGATTTCCCATCCCAGTGACAGGGCACCTAAGGACATATCATGAGAAGCCTATGTGCTCTTGGCTGTGCTTTCTTCTTCCCCTAAGCAAGCTCTTATTTTGAAATAACAGAGCTCTGTTTCATACATGAACTTTTTTTTTTTTTTTTTTTTTTTTCACAACAGGGCCACGGAACTGGTTTCAGCTGAATAGAGGCCCATGGGAAAGAAATCCTCAGTCTATCATTGATGTTGTGGCCTTGTCTCTGCCACTGTTAATATTCTTCTTGGGGAACTCATCTGGGTTGCATCAAAAACATTATTGATGACTATCCCTGACTTAGCACTTAGTTATTCTATTCTACTTTTTGACTTAATGTGGAATAATTTTAATTCAGCAATATGGCTAGTCTAGCAAGGAATCATATCCAAAGTTCTTCTAGGTCTATATGATCCAGTGGAATGCAGACATACCCTGGAATACAGCATGATCTGGCTGGAATACAGACAGGCCTTTAGTATACACCTTTAATCCCTAACAATGAAAGTAAGGTTAGTTTGTAGAAAGAAGCAGCCCTGTTTGAAAAATGATATCTAATTCAGGGGAAGAGAAAGTGATGAATCAGAAAAAGATTTGACAGAATAAATCATGAGTTACAGATAGGATATGCCCAACTCTCATGAGAACAGCATAGGAAAGAGAGGTTACTTAAGAGCAGAGGAGAGAGAGAGAGAGAGAGCGACAGAGACATAGACAGAGACAGAGAGAGGCAGAGACACACAGAAACACACAGAAACACACAGAGATGTCGTGTGTGTGTGTGTGTGTGTGTGTGTGTGTGTGTGTGTGTGTGTGTGTGTGTGGCAGTTTTACCAAAACAATTTTACAGAAACAGGTTGCAGAGAGAACAGTCTAAGTATAGGTGAAGACAGATGAGCCAGAGAATGAGGAGCCATAAGATTAGAACATATTGTCAAAGTTACTGCAGGCCATGCAGCACAATTTATTCAGAAGCTAAGAGTAGCTGGATTGAATCAGCCAGTTAGAAGATTAGATTGTACAGAGTCCAGAAGCTGCCTGGCCTAAGCCTAGGGATATTAGAACAGAAAAATAAGCACTCTGGGCTCAGCCCAAGGTGTGTATTTGCACAACTTGGGTACAGCTCTCACCAAAATGAAAAAAAAATTAAATTTGATATGCTACAGTATTAATGAGTGCTTCATGCACCAAACTAGAAATCTCCTTAAATATATCCATAATTGAAAGAGGATGTCACTAGAAAGACTGATGTACCAAGACCTTTAGGTACTCCAGCAGAGCCGTCCAAGCAATGGCAGTCTTGCCAGGGGTGAGAACAGAAGCATCTGCTCCCTAAGTAGCTCACTCTGCTTCTAAAAACACATTATGGATATAGTAACCTGGGTTGGCATTTGTGTTCTCTTAGGGTCTGTATAACCTCTGTCCAGTATCTTCTGGCTTTCATCGTCTCAGGTGAGAAGTCTGGTGTAATTCTAATAGGCCTGCCTTTATATGTTACTTGACCTTTTTCCCTTACTGCTTTTAATATTCTATCTTTATTTAGTGCATTTGTTGTTTTGATAATTATGTGTCGGGAGGAATTTCTTTTCTGGTCCAGTCTATTTTGAGTTCTGAAGGCTTCTTGTATGTTCATGAGCATCTCTTTCTTTAGGTTTGGGAAGTTTTCTTCTATTATTTTGTTGAAGATATTTGCTGGCCCTTTAAGTTGAAAATCTTCTTTTACATCTACTCCTATTATCCGTAGGTTTGGTCTTCTCATTGTGTCCTGGATTTCCTGGATGTTTTGAGTTAGGATCTTTTAGCATTTTGCATTTTCTTTGATTGTTGTGCCCATGTTCTCTATGGAATCTTCTGCTCCTGAGATTCTCTCTTCCATCTCTTGGATTCTGTTGCTGATGCTCACATCTATGGTTCCTGATTTCTTTCCTAGTGTTTCTATCTCCAAAGTTGTCTCACTTTGGGTTTTCTTTATTATTTCTATTTCCCTTTTTAGGTCCTGGATGGTTTTGTTCAATTCCATTACCTGTTTCTTTGTGTTTTCCTGTAGTTCTTTAAAGGATTTTAGTGTTTCCTCTTTAAGGACTTCTGCCTCTTTAGCATTGTTCTCCTGCATTTCTTTAAGTGAGTTATTCATGTCCTTCTTAATGTCCATCTTCATGCCCTCTACCAGCACCAAGATATATGATTTTAAATCCAAGTCTTCTTTTTCGGGTGTGTTGGGGTATCCAGGACTGGCTACAGTGGGAGTGCTGGGTTCTGAAGAAGGTGAGTTGTCTTGGTTTCTGTTATTAAGATTCTTACATTTGCCTTTCACCACCTGGTGATCTCTGGAGTTGGTTGTTATAGTTGTCTCTGGTTGGAGCTTGTTCCTCCTGTGATTCTGTTAGCCTCTGTCAGCACACCTGGGAGCCCAGCTCTCTCCTGAATCTCAGTGGTCAGAGTAGTCTCAGCAGGCGAGCTCTCCTCTTGCAGGGAAGGTGCAAGGAGTTTTGGTGTTCAGATCTGGCTCTTAGGTAAAGTTGAAGACCCTTTATAGGGCCTGTCCTAAAAGATGTGTTGCCTCTGCAGTCTGCACACTCACCTGCACAGACTGGTCTCTTTGGGACCCTTTGTAGTCCCTGAGCTGACCTGAACAGACTGGTTTCTGAGCTACCTGGGACCAGATATGGCTCTCTCACCAGTTCCAGCAGGGAAGGCCCTCCCCCAGGCTGAGGGAGAACTCTCATTAGGTGGGGAGGGATCCTGGATGTCTAGAGCCCCAAGCTGCCTCTGTTGCAAAAGGTGCACTGCTCAGCTGTTTGCTCACTCACCCTTTGCAGTCCTTGAGCTGACCTGTGCTGACAGGGTCTGGGCAACCTTTTGCAGACTGGGAACTGACCTGCGCACACCTGCTCTGAGCGACCTGGGTGCAATATGGCTCTCTCACCAAATCTAGCAGGGAAGGCCCTCCCCCAGAGTTTAATGAAAATGAAGCCACAACATACCCAAACTTATGGGACACAATGAAGGCAGTCTTAAGAGGAAAACTCATTGCCCTGAGTGCCTCCAAAAAGAAACTAGAGAGAGCATACACTAGTAACTTGACAGCACACCTAGAAACTCTAGAACTAAAGGAAGCAAATTCACCCAAAAGGAGAAGACTGCAGGAAATAATCAAACTCAGGGCCAAAATCAACCAAGTAGAAACAAAAAGAACTATTCAAAGAATCAACCAAACCAGGAGCTGGTTGTTTGAGAAAATCAACAAGATAGATAAACCGTTAGCCAGACTAACTAGAGGGCACAGGGACAGTATCTTAATTAACAAAATCAGAAATGATAAAGGATACATAACAACAGATCCTGAGGAAATCCAAAATACCATCAGATCCTACTACAAAAGGCTATACTCAACAAAAGTAGAAAACCTGGATGAAATGGACAATTTCCTAGACAGATACCAGGTACCAAAGTTAAACCTGGATCAGATTAACTATCTAAACAGGCTCATTTCCCCTAAAGAAATAGAAGCAGTCATCAATAGTCTTCCAACCAAAAAAAGCACAGGACCAGATGGGTTTAGTGCAGAGTTCTATCAGACCTTCAAAGAAGACCTAATTTCAACTCTCCTCAAACTATTCCACAAAATAGAGACAGAAGGTACTCTACCCAACTCATTCTATGAAGCCACAATTACTCTGATACCTAAACCACACAAAGATCCAACAAAGAAAGAGAACTTCAGACCAATTTCCCTCATGAATATCGAGGCTAAAATACTCAATAAAATCTTTGCAAACCGCATCCAAGAAAACATCAAAATGATCGATCATCCATCATGACCAAGTAGGCTTCATCCCAGGAATGCAGGGATGGTTTAATATACGGAAATCCATCAACATAATCCACTATATAAACAATCTAAAGAGAAAAACCACATGATCATCTCGTTAGATGCTGAGAAAGCATTTGACAAAATCCAACACCCTTTCATGATAAAAGTCTTGGAAAGATCAGGAATTCAAGGCCCATACCTAAACTTAATAAAAGCAATATACAGCAAACCAGTAGCCAACATCAAACTAACTGGAGAGAAGCTGGAAGCAGTCCCATTAAAATCAGGGACTAGACAAGGCTGCCCACTTTCTCCCTACCTATTCAATATAGTACTTGAAGTCCTAGCCAGAGCAATTCGACAACAAAAGGAGATCAAGGGGATACAAATTGGAAAGGAAGAAGTTAAGATGTCACTGTTTGCAGATGATATGATAGTATATATTCGGGATCCCAAAAATTCCACCAGAAAACTCCTAAACCTGATAAACAGCTTCAGTGCAGTAGCTGGATATAAAATTAACTCAAATAATTCAATGGCCTTTCTCTACACAAAGGATAAAAGGGCTGAGAAAGAAATTAGGGAATCAACACCCTTCACAATAGTCACAAATACAATAAAATACCTTGGTGTGACTCTAACTAAGGAAGGGAAGGATCTTTATGACAAGAATTTCATGTCCCTGAAGAAAGAAATTGAAGAAGATCTCAGAAGATGGAAAGATCTCCCATGCTCATGGATTGGCAGGACTAATATAATCAAAATGGCTATCCTGCCGAAAGCAATCTACCAATTCAATGCAATCCCCATCAAAATTCCAACTCAATTCTTCAGTGAGATAGAAAGGGCAATTTGCAATTCATCTGGAATAATAAAAAACCTAGGATAGCAAAAACTATTCTCAACAATAAAAGAACCTCTGGGGGAATCACCATGCCTGACATTAAGCTGTACTACAGAGCAATTGTGATAAAAAAAACTGCATGGTACTGGTACAGCAACAGACAGATAGATCAACGGAATAGAATTGAAGACACAGAAATGAATCCACACACCTATGGTCACCTGATGTTTGACAACGAAGCTAAAACCATCCAGTGGAAAAAGGACAACATTTTCAACAAATGGTGCTGGCACAACTGGCTGGTAGCATGTAAAAGAATGCGAATTGATCCATTCTTATCTCCTTGTACAAAGCTTAAGTCTAAATGGATTAAAGACCTCCACATAAAACCGGAGACACTGAAATTTATAGAGGAGAAAGTGGGGAAAACCCTCAAAGATATGGGCACAGGGGAAAGATTCCTAAACAGAACAGCAATGGCCTCTGCGGCAAGATCAAGAATTGACAAATGGGACCTTATAAAATTGCAAAGCTTCTGTAAGGCAAAAGACACAGTCAGCAAGACAAAAAGGCCACCAACAGATTGGGAAAGGATTTTTACCAATCCTAAATCTGATAGGGGACTAATATCCAACATCTACAATGAGCTAAAGAAGCTGGACTCCAGAAAAACAAATAACCCCTTTAGAAAATGGGGTACAGAGCTAAACAAAGAATTCTCAACTGAGGAATTCTGAATGGCTGAGAAACATCTGAAAAAATGTTAAACATCCTTAATCATCAGGGAAATGCAAATCAAAACAACACTGAGATTCCACCTCACACCAGTCAGAATGGCTAAGATCAAAAATTCAGGTGACAGCAGATGCTGGCGGGGGGGGGGGGGTGGTTTATAGGGAACTTTCGAGATAGCATTTGAAATGTAATAAAGAAAATATCTTTTAAAAATCTGTGTGTGTGCATGTATGTAAATGTATGTATTACCTACAAATATCTTTTTAAATTGCTTGCAATACTAAATTGGCTTCTAAATGGTTTTCATACGGAGTAAATCTGTCAGACTTTCACAGGTTACTTTAGATTACAGGATAATTAGCGTTTTAAGAAAGCCTCAGCTTCAGACGCTCCAGCAGTCTAGCTCTGTCACCTATTGTCAAATGCAGTGAAATGGACACAAGGAGAAGGACTTCATCGCTTTAGTCAATTTGGAGGAACAAATAAGGAAGTCTGGTAGTCCCAGATGTACCTTCAGTAGTAGTGACATGAACTTAAATATAAATAGAGAAACATTAAAATAGAGGACAAGAAGCATATAAATAACTGGAAATTATTACTCAGATGTTATTGGTTAAATAACTGCCTCAATTCCTGTTTTACAAAGCAAGATGTGTTGCCTGGTCAGATGAGCTGGTTCTATGAAGAATGCTCATACCCATCCTATAAAGTGAAGTCTCAGACTTGTGGATGAAAATTTCCTTCTTCTTGGTATGGTCTTGCTAAGCTCAGCTGGTCCATAAATCCAAGGACTGGAAGGAAGAATTATTTCTCTGCTTTCAACTTTGCTTGAGTAGTTAATTTGCTTTCTTAAAAGATTTTTAGCCCGGCATGGTGATGCACGCCTTTAATCCCAGCACTCCGGAGGCAGAGGCAGGCGGATTTCTGAGTTCGAGGCCAGCCTGATCTACATTTTGTTCCAGGACAGCCAGGGCTATACAGAGAAACCCTGTCTCAAAAAAAAAAAAAAAAAAAAAAAAAAAAAAAAAAAAAAAAAAAAAAAAAAAAAAAAAAAAAAAAAAAAAAAAAAAAAGATTTTCAGGGAATTTGAAATGAAGGAGACAGCCACTAAGTAAAGATAGAGATGCCAGGCTTTTATCTTGCCATTTGGTGTGCTTGAATGAGAAATATATTTTTTAAAATAAAGAATAATTAGTTTCTCAGTGATTGTTAAATTAGAACTTAAATCTCTAACAAATTGGTTAATTAGGATTTGTTAGTAAGGAAATAAACTGTCTCAAAGACTGGTAACATGTTTAGCCCATATTGCAAATTTACCTTCTTGCAAAATATTAAGTAGATTTACCCTTTATGATAACATTTTTAGCACAGAAAGTAATCATTAGGTTAAAAAAATTACATAGAAATATATAGATAAGGGATAGATTTTTGGTAAAGCATATGAAACAAGAGAGGGTAATTTTAGATGCTAAGTGATGGCAATTTTTTTTTCCAAGACAGTTGAAAGGTTGAAAATAGAATCAAGGATAGAATTTTAAAAACCTTAACCATGTCCCTGGATGTATAAGTCAACAAACATTCTGAAAATCCTTATAACAGGTAATAACCTAAGAAAGATGGTACACATATACTGACGCTTACTATAACAAGTATTAAAAATATACTCAGGTCAGCCACAGTTAAGTTCTTATCACCTCAAGACCTTAAGAGTAAGCTGCAAAAAGAGACATTGGAACCACAGACACTAGTCATTACCTTCAATTTGCCTTGTGGAGGTCTCAACAACCGACACCAAAGTGAAGCAGTAAAAGCCATTGTTGACACAAGAACAAACTCAACTGGTAACTTCCGCCTTCCATAGACAAGTAATTACCTACCATCCCAGAGACCATTCAGATGGGGGAAATACTATTGTAAGAGGCAAGTTTGCTACAGCTGTGTGACCAGGAGAATAAAAATAACTGCATGCACCAGGGTTCTAGGAAATAGGGCTTCACATCTTCCCCAAGGAAAAACACTTCCATAAGAGATGATGCCCTTCTCTTGGAAGGAAGAATGAACATGTGGCTCCAATGAAGATCTTGCTAGTATATCCCTGGTACAAGCCCTACTTCAAAGAACTGGCTTCAAAGAACTACCAGGTATGTTGGTTGACTCTTGATGTAGCAGGTAAAAATAGCAATTTTCTTTTTTTTCTTTTTCTTTTTTTATTGGATATTTTATTTATTTACATTTAATATGTTAACCACTTTCATGATCCCCCCCACACAACTCCCTATGTCATACCCCCCTCCCCTACCCCCCTCCCCTTACTTCTTTGAGGGTCTTCCCCTACCCAACCACTCACCCACTCCTACATCCCTGCCCTTACATTCCCCTATATGGGACCAAGTGTCTCTTCTCCCATTGATGCCTGACATGGCCATCCTCTGCTACATATGTGGCTGGAGCCAGAGGTCTGGTTGGTTGATGTTGTTCTTCCTATGGGGTTGCAAACCCCTTTATCTCTTTCAGTCCTTTAACTCCTCCAGTGGAGACCCTGTGCTCAGTTCAATGGTTGGCTGCGAGCATCCACCTCTGTATTTGTCAGGCTCTAGCAGAGGCTCTCAGGAGACAGCTATATCAGGCTCCTGTTAGCAAGCACACCTTGGCATCCACAATAGTGTCTGGGTTTGGTGGCTGTATAAGGGATGAATTCCCAGGTAGGGCAGTCTCTGGATGGCCTTTCCTTCTGTCTCTACTCTACACTTCATCTCCATATTTCCTCCCATGGGTATTTTATTCCCCCTTCTAAGAAGGACCAAAGTATTCACACTTTGGCCTTCTTCTTGAGCTTCATGTGCTCTGTGAATTGTATCTTTGGTATTCCAAGGTTTTAGGCTAATATCCACTTATCAGTGAGTGCATATAATGTGTTTTCTTTTGTGACTGGGTTACCTCACTCAGGATGATATTTTCTAATTCCATCCATTTTCCTAAGAATTTCATAAAGACATTGTTTTTAATAGCTGAGTAGTACTCCATTGTGTAATTTCTTTTCAATATGTGTTTTGCTTCTAATTAATAACCCAGAACAAATTTTAAAACAAATTTTGTAATGACCAGAATTTAGTCAAATGCCTAAAGTCAAAAGAGTTGTTACTGGTTACTTTAGGCTTGTAATTTCCTGGTTTAGGGAAAAAAAAACATTTTGGTTTTGTATGTAATAGAGAGTCCAGGCATAACATCTGGAGTCCTAGCTAGATTGTTGAACTCAGAAAGTTAGAATGCACAGGCTGTAAGATCTTTAATAATGCTTGGGGCCACAGTTATCATCCTAAAATCTCTTTCCTAAATAAAAGTCAAGCTTATTTTATACTGGCAATATGGCCAATTCAATAAGTTTTTGTTTGTTTAGACAGATAAAAGAACTCTTATAGAACTTAATGACATAGCACATGGAAAAAGAAATATTAACTATTCCAGTCACTTGTGTCCTTGGGAATATAAAAAGACTATGAAGTCTGCAATGCAAATGTGACTATGACTTAGCTTACATATCTCTGTAATAATATAATGTAAGAAGTAAACTAAGCCACCACTTTTTCTTAAACCAGTACAAAGAACAGACACTTTCTTCAAAAGAAAGTTAGAGAGATTTTACTCAAATACTTCCCAATCAAGTACATAAATATTATTTTATGTCGACTGTAATGTCCTCAGACAGGATAGAAGTCTGTCATATGCAGGTAATAAAAAAAAATCAACAAGTTATTTCTACAAGACAATAAAGTCCCTCTGAGTCTTTAGTGACTCAAAGCATTCTGAGTATAAGGGTGCCTAAACCTGTTACATGCTAACAAGGATATATTTTTTGTTGGTTATTTTATTTATTTACATTGCAAATGTTGTCCCCCTTCCTTGTCTCCCCTCCCCTTCATCTCTAAGAGGGTACTCCTGCATCTACCCACCCACTCCTGCCTCACTACTCTTATCATCTCCCTACACTGGGGCATTAAGCCTCCACAGAACCAAGGGCCTCCCCTTCCATTGATGTAGGTAAGGTCATCCTCTGCTACATATGTAGCTGGTGTCATAAACCCATCCATGTATACGCTTTGGTTGGTGGATTAGTACCTGGGAGCTCTGGACTGTCCTATTAGTAGATACTGTTATTCTTCCTGTGGGGTTGCAATCCCCTTCAGTTCCTTCAGTTCTTCCCCTAATTCTTCCATTGGGTTTCTGGGCTCAATCCTATGCTTGGCTGTGAGTATCTTCATTTGTATTAGACAGTTGGTGGCAGAGCTTTTCGGAGGACAACTATACCAGGCTCCTGTTACATAAACAAACAGTTCTTGGCATCAGCAATATTGTATGGTTTTGTTGTTTGCAGATGGAATGGATCCCTAGGTGGGGCTGTCTCTGGATGGCCTTACCTTTAGTCTCTGCTCCATTTTTTTTTTTTTTTTTTTTTTTTTGTCCCTGAGTTTCCTTTAGACAGGAACAATTCTGGATTAAAATTTTTGAGATGAGTGGGTGACCTCATCCCTCAACTGGCCATGCCTATCTACTGAAGGTGGTCTCTACAGGTTCTATCCTTCCTTTGTTGTTACTCCAGCAAATGCACATACACATATATATTGTCAAGAGACATCTAGGAAAGACTAAAGGCATGCAAGTAAATTTTCTGGAGAAGACTTACTGGGTTGCATGCTCTAAGTTTCAGTGCCTTCAGAGATTTTTTATCCCCGTATTGCTTCTTACTGCTGATATGCTTTTCAATCACTATTCCATATTCTAATAATTCGGGGGCATTATTCTAACATATTGGGCAGATTTTGTGCATTTCAACAAAGATGTACTGTAATGTAGCAATGCTGTGTAAAAACTTGATAATTTCAAAATTCCTAATAATCATTTTATAAAATTCTAAAATTTATACAATTACCAGCCCTCTGAAAAGCTACAAATAAGGCTCTGCAAATCCTCCTGTGATACAGGTTGATTGCACTAGGATAAGAAAGCAGGCTTGGAACATATTTATGATCTGGAAAAGCATCCCTTTTAGTATAGCTACGAGACCACTATCTGGTAACTAATGGTCATAAACTGGGAATGGAAAATTTATTGTAGCTACAAGGAAAAAAAAAGTTCAATATTGACGTGTTTATCTATATAAAACTTCAAAACTAATGAGAAACAAGACAGATGATTTGTTTCTTGGTAAAACCATGTTAACTTATGACACAATAATTATTGTTTTAAACTTTTTTATTAGATATTTTCTTTGTTTACATTCCAAATGCTTTCCTGAAAGTCCCCTATACCCTACTCCCCCCCCCCCCCCCCCCCCCCCCCCCCCCCCCCCCCCCCCCCCCCCCCCCCCGCCCTGCTCCCTAACCCACCCATTCCCACTTCCTGGCAATGGCATTCCCCTGTACTGGGGCATATACTCTTCGCAAGACCAAGGGCCTCTCCTCCCAATGATGGCCTATAGGAGGAACAACAATATGAACTCACCAGTACCCCAAGAGCTGTGTCTCTAGCTCCATAGGTTTTAAACTTTTAATGAACTTATGGAGCTAATAACAAATAACAAATATTTAATCAGGTACTAGCCTTAATGGAAATACATGTGAACATTTCAGCTGTAACTCCTTATTAATTTATGACTTTAGGTGTTGGGGATTTAGCTCAGTGGTAGAGCACTTGCCTAGAAAGTGCAAGGCTCTGGGTTCAGTCCTCAGCTCTGGAAAAATAAAAGACAAAACTTATGACTTTAATTAGCATCTTAAACTTCTTATGAACTTATGGAATGTAAAGATGCTTGGAAGATGATGTGATCATTACTCCTGAGAAAGTATAAGATCTAAGAATGACAATAGAGGAGGAGCTTTTTCTTACTTTTAGTAATAAAAATTCAAAAGCTTTTTCCCCCCTCTGAGTAACATAGGTTGTTGGAACTTCTTTTCTCATCCAGAATGAGTGAGGGTTTTGTTTTGTTTTGTTTTGTTTTGTTTTGTTTTGTTTTGTTTTGCTTTGCTTTGCTTTGTTTTGTTTTGTTTTGTTTTGTTTTGTTTTGTTTTGTTTTGTTTTGTTTTGTTTTGTTTTGTTTTGTTTTGTTTTGTTTTGTTTTGTTTTGTTTTGTTTTGTTTTGTTTCTGTCTTGGTGCTTGCTCTTACTGGTTGGAACTTGCTTATGAGAGATTTTACTCCATCCATCAAATGTATATATCCATATGTAAATATAGGCATGTGTATATAACTATGCATGAACACTTGTGAAGTTGATGAGACATGTGGTTGGGACAGACCAGTGTGTGTGTGTGTGTGTGTGTGTGTGTGTGTGTGTGTGTCTCTGTGTGTCTGTGTGTCTGTGTGTCTGTGTGTGTGTGTGTGTGAGTGTATGTGCCTGTGCAATCTGCCTGTGTAAAAGGTTCTTTTTCTGTGCATGTTACTTTCTTTTCCTTTCTCTTTGGTTCACAAAGAGTTTATGAAATCCAAGATTTTCACTTATAGGTGAGGGGTTTTCCAATAAAAGAACAAAGAATCAGAGTAATCAACTTCTTTACTTAATTCCCACTGCTAAACAGCAGGTGTTAATAGCTGGCATAGGGCCAGCAGTATCTGGTCTTAGAATAGCAAAGAGTTAAGAAAGGTAAATATTACTGAAGGTAAGTAACTTTTGCCCTCACAAAACCAAGTTTTGTCCCTGAAAACCACTGACACTACCCACTGCTCCTTTCCTCAGGGTGTGGTGCTGTGCTGGTTTCTGACATTTATAATAACATGTTACACATACCTGACAACACTGCGTGCTCACTAAGAATTCTAAATGCTACATTCTCTGTCAGACTCTGTCATTTTTTAAGGGACTAACATCATGGATATCAGGTAGCTCATGACAAAATAACTTTTTCAATTGAGGGAGGACTGTAATCCTGGTCATCATGACCTACTACATGCTTTATTATTTATTGGTTTGAATTTCTGCTTCCACATTCCCATCAAATCCTGAATCTCTGATCTTGGATCTTCTAATGTCCATCTTTTTAAATTTATTTTTATTTTTTATTTTTTTATTTTTATTTTTCTTAGATATTTTCTTTATTTACATTTCAAATGTTATCCCCCTTCTTAGTTCCCTCTATGAAAATCCCCTCTCCCCTTCCTGCTTTCCCTGCTCCCCAACCCACCCACTCCCACTTCTTGGCCCTGGCATTCTCCTATACTGGGGTATAGAACCTTCATAAGTAAGACCAAAGTCCTCTTCTCCCATTGATGACCAACTAGGCCATCCTCTGCTACATATGAAGCTAGAGGCACAGACCCACCATGTGTTTTCTTTGATTGGTGGTTTAGTCCCAGGGAACTCTGGGGGTATTGGTTAGTTCATATTGTTGTTCCTCCTATAGGGCTACAAACTCATCTTGATCAGACAGGACAAGACATTTGGACCTTTGACTAAAGAAGTAACAGAAAACTGACATCTGGGCTGGAGAGATTGCTCAGTGGTTAAGAGCACTGACTGCTCTTCCAAAGGTCCTGAGTTCAATTCCTACCAACCACATGGTGACTCACAACAATCTTTAAAGGGATCTGATGCCTTTTTCTGGTGTTTTTGGAAACAGCTGCAGTTTACTCATATAAAACAAATAAATTTTTGAAAAGAATAAAAGAAATAAGAAAATTGACATCCCCAGCCTTTATTAGTCAAAGTTTGATTCTGAAGAGAAAACTAAGGCCAGTTAGAAATTATGAGAGTGTGGCTACAGAGAGAAACCACTTATTTTAGAGTCCGATTGTCCATAACTGTCATATTTAACATTCATTTTCTTTGCAGTTAACAAATGCATCTATTTTGTTATTAATATCAATTCAGGGCAAGTTGCATCTAATACAGAACACACCCTTCAGACTGAGCTTCAGACTGTTAATTAGTGACATTTGGGTAAATTTATTTGAGATTTGTTATGATTTTTATTGCATTTTCTGATTTCACTTGCAACAGCAGAACCTGTAACTAAAGATCTCTTTATAAGATGGGGTTTTTATGCTTCAATTGAAATTGAAAAACAAACAAACGAACAACATCTGTCAACCCTGGTGGCATAGGTTTATAATCCCAGCTATTCAGGAATCTATCAAGTGTGAGACCCTAGGATAACTCCATCCAGTGTCCCAAAGTAAAAAGAAAGCTTCTTCAAACTTTGGCATAAAGTAGAGGAATAAAAAGTAGAAAGTAAATATAATGGACAAATTATAGTAAAATGTGGTGTGATTACATAAGCACAGAAGTTACCTTAAATCAAAATATTACAGAAAAATGATAAGCAAAAGTGGAAAATGGTTTCAATTTACCACAAAGATTATCCTGGATATAATATAATATTATATATACATATATATGCGCACACACATGATATGTGCATGTATATATGTTTAAGTATGTATGTATAAATGAAATGAAAATAGAAAGACAAAGGAAGCAGAAACTACCAGAGTGGGACATTTAAACACATTTGGGTGTTATAAAGCAGGGGTGTCAATATGATATGCTCTATGATTACAGTGAAATAGTTAGATGTAATTACAAAAATGTACACCAAAATCACACATTTAAAAGATACATATTTCTTATAAAAGTCATTCAACCATCTGTATGCTTCTATGTATCCTATCTACTGTCACAGTTTGTAAGATTCTCACATGCTCTTGTTGAGTTTATTTTCTCTGGTTTTTGCTTACTTTAAGGATAAAAATTGTTGCTTCAAAAGAACCAGAATCTTATCATAAAATATTTTCACTGAGGCCCTTGTAAAGGGAAAAATTAATCATCAAAAGAACCCAGAAGGATTTCATGCTTAGTTTCTAGAACTGGAACAATGCATGTTATTTTGTTGTTGTTGTTGTTGTTGTGGTGGTGGTGGTGGTGGTGGTGGTGGTGGTGGTGGTGGTGGTGGTTGTAGCTGTGTTTCCCCTCTTTTAACTTGCTGATTGGGTATTATTAAGATTCTGTTTTTTCTTGCATGAACCTAACTTCCTTTTCTTCTTTTTATTCTTCTCTTATATTATACATCTGGACTACAGTTTACCCTACCTCTATGCCTCCTAGATTCTCCTCACCTCTCCTCTACCCCAGATTCACATCTCCTCCATTTCCCTTCAGGAAATAACAGATCTCCCAGGGATATCAAATGAAAAACACCTAAGATCCAACCAGACTAGGTACATATCAAGGCTGGATGAGGCAACCTAGAAGGAGGTAATGAATCCTAAGAACAGGCAAAAGAGTCAGAAACATCCTCACTTCCACTGCTAGAAGTCTCACAACAAACCCAGGCTAAACAACCATAACATATATGCAGAGGACCTAGCATAGACCCATGCAGGGTCCCTGATTGTCACCTTAGTCTCTGTGAGCTCTCATGATCCCTGTTTGATCAATTCTAGGGGCTCTGTTGTCCTGATGTTCTTAACCCCTCTGGCTTCCACAACCCTTTCTTTCCTTCTTTCCTAGCATTTCTGGAGCTCTTCCTATTGTTTGGTTGTCAGTCTTTGCAAGTGTTCCCATAAGCTTCTGGAGGAAGCCTCTTGGATGACACTTGAGATAGGCACCAATCTAAGACAGTCTATCACTGACTTTTTTTTTTTTTTTTCAAATAGCATTGGGTTCTATGCTAGGTCTCTGAGCTATCCAGCTTCAGATATCTGGCCATTAAGTTAGTGTCAGACCTGGGCTCTCTCTAGTGGCTTTGGTATCAAGTTAGATTAGTCCTTTTTTGGCCACTTCCATCAGTTCTGTGTCACCATAGATCAAAGGTTTTATGGCTTGGTTGGTGTCCTAGTTCCACCACTGGAATCCTTGCCTGGTTACAGAAGATGGACAGTTCAGACTTTGTATTCTCTACTACTAAGAGTCTTTGCTGACCAGGCTATCTTCTGCTACATATGCAGCTAGCCATCATTGGGAAGAGAGGCCCCTTGGTATTGCAAACTTTGTATGCTGCAATACAGGGGAACACCAGAAGTGGCAGTGGGTGGGTAGGGGAGCAGGGCGCAGGAAGAGTATAGGGAACTTTCAGGATAGCATTTGAAATGTAAATTAAGAAAATATCTAATAAAAATAGTCTTCGCTAGGGTCACTCTTATTGATTACAGAAATTTCCACTGCATTAGGTTTCCACATTGCTTCCTCCCCTCTAAAGCTCCTCAATTCTATTCATCCCTTCCCTTACTCTCTCTCCCTACATCCCTTTCACTGTCACCTCATTTGCCTGTCTTCCCATCCCTACCTGTCTCCAGTCTACCAACAAAATCTATTTTATTTTTCCTTCCAAGGGAGATCCATGTATTCTCCCCAGAACCTTCCTTAATACCTAGCTACTCTGAGTTTGTGGGTTGGCATATGATTATCTTTTAATAAACAGATAATAGCTACTTATAAGTGAGTATGTACAATTTTCTGGGTCTGGGTCATCTCACTCAGGATGATTTTTCTTCCTAGTTCCATCCATTTGCCTGTAAATTTCTTGGTCAATTTCTTTTCTACTTAGAGCTTGAATAATAGTCCATTGTGTATATGTACCACATCTTTATCCATTTTTCAGTTGAAGGACATCTAGGTTGTTCCCAGTTTCTGACTATTATGAATAAAGCTTCTATGAACATAGTTGAGCAAGTGTCCTTGTGGTACAGTAGAGCATCTTTTGGGTTCCCAAGTATGCTACAACTGGGTTATTGAGGTAAATAGATTCCCAATTTTCTGAGGAACATATTAATCTCCAAAGTAGTTATATAAGCTTCAACTCTCACCAGAAAAGTAAGAGTGTTCCTGCTCCATATCCTTGCCAACATGAGCTGTCACGGGTGTTAGTGACCTTAGCCATTCTGACAAGTGCAAGATAGAATTGCAAATTCATGTTGACATGAACTTCCCAGGTGGCTAAGGATGCTGAACATTTCTTTAAGTGTATCTCAGAGATTTGAGATTTCTCTATTGAAAATTCTCTATTTCAACCTGTATGCCATGTTTAAATTGGATTAGTTTCTTGAATTCTTTATAGTTATTAGCCTTCTATTTGATGTGGAGTTGTGAAAATCTTTTCTCATTCCGTAGGCTGCCATTTTGTCCTATTGAGTGTTTCCTATGCCTTACAGAAGCTTTCCAATTTCATGATGTCCCATTTATTAATTGTCAATTTTAGTACCTGTGCTATTGGTATTTTGTTTAGGAAGTCTTTTGCGCCACTTCACTCAAGGCTATTTTCTACTTTCTCTACTATTAGGTTCAGTGTACCTAAGTTTATATTGAAGTCTTTGATCTATCTGTAGTTAAGTTTCTTGCAGGGTGATAAATATGGATCTATTTACATTCTTCTGCATGCAGCCATCCAGTTTGACTAGCACCATTTGTTGAAGATACTGTCATTTCCCAGTGTGTATTTCTGGCTTCTTTATAAAACATCAAGTGTCTATAGGTGTGTAGATTTATGTCTGGGCCTTTGATTTGATTCTATTGATCATTTTGTCTCTTTTTATATTAATGCTGTGATGGCTAATGGTGTGAACTTTTCTTTAAGTGTTGGAATTTTTAAGGCAATTGTAATGATTCTGTAGATAGCTTTTGGTAGGTTGGTTATTATTATGTTAATGTTACTGATGTATGAGCAGGGAGATCTTTTTATCTTCTGATATCTTCTTCAACTTCTCTTTCCAAAGACTCTAAGAAATTTTTGTCATATGAGTCTTTCACTTATTTAGAATTAACTCCAAGGTGTTCCATATTGATTGTGGCTATCGTGAAGGGTGTTGTTTCCCTGATTTCATTCTTAGCCCAACTGTCATTATATACAGGAGAACTACTTATTGGTTGTTGTTGTTGTTGTTGTTGTTGTTGTTGTTGTTGTTTGTTAGTTAGTTATTTTTGTATCTGGCCACATTGCCGAAATTGTTAATCAGCTGTAGATGTTCCTTGGTGGAACTTTTGGGGGCACTTATATATACTATCATATTACCTGCCAATGGTGATATTTTAATCGCTTCCTTTCAAATTTATATCTCCTTGATCACCTTGAGTTGTCTTATGGCCCTCCTCAGAAATTCAAGCACTATATTGAGTAGATAAGGAGAGAACAGACAGCTGTGTCTTGTTACTGATTTTAGTAGACTTGCTTTGAGTTTTTCTCCATTTAATTTTATGTTGGCTATAGGATTATTGTAAACTGACTTTATTATATTTAGGTATGTCCCTTGCATCACTAATATCTCTAAAACTTTTATCTTTATGGGGTATTGAATTTTGTCATAGGGTTTCTTGCATCTAATAAGATGATCATGTGCCTGTTTTCTTTTAGTTTGTTTATATGGTGGGTTACATTGACTGATTTTCAATGTCCAGCCTGCATTTCTGGAATAAAGCCCACTAGATCATGGTGGATGATCTTTCAGATATATTCTTGGATTTGGTTTGCAAATATTTTGTTGAATATTTTTGGATCTATGTTCACATGGGGAACTGGTGTAATTCTCCTTCTTTTCAAATCTTTGTGTAGTTTGGGTATTAGGGTGACTGTGGCCTCATAAAATGATCTGGGTAATGTTCCTTCTCTTTCTATTTTGTGAAATAATTTGAGAAGTATTGGCATTAGCTCTTCGTTGAAAGTCTGGTAGAATATTGCTCTAAAACTTCTGGCTCTGGGCTTTTTATTTGATTGGACAACTTCTATTTTCTTAGGGGTTATAAGTGTATATAAGTTGTTAATCTAAACTTATTTAACTTTTGTAAGTAGTACCTTTTGAGAAAATTATCTATTTCTTTTAGAATTTCCAATTTTGTGGAGTACAGGTTTTTAAAGTATGCTCTAATAATTCTTTGGATTTCCTCAGTGACTTTTGTACACCCCTTTTCATTTCTTCTTATTTTTCAATTTGATAATTTTCTCTTCCTCTTTAAGTTAGTTTGGATAAGAGTTTGTTTATCTAGAGTTTGTTGATTTTCCCAAGGAACCAACCTTTTCTGTTATTGATTCTTTGTATTGCTCACTGTTTCTATCTTATTGATTTTAGCCCTCGGTTTGATTATTTACTGTTGTTTACTCCTCATGGGTTTGCTTGTTTCTTTTTGTTTTAGAGCTTTCAGGTATGCTCTTAAATTGCTAATATGAGATATCCCCAATTTTATTTTTTAATGCAGGCTCCTAGTGCTATGACCACCCGTCTTAGTTCCTTCTAGAAGGACAGGTGACATTCATTGTGTCTCATAATTTAGGGTATATTTTGCACTAGTTTTCATTGAATTTTAGAAAGTCTTTCATTTCTTTATTTCTGTCTTGACCTAGTAGTCATTCAGCAGAAACTTGTTCAGTGTCCTTGAGACTGTAGGTTTCCAGCTACATGGTGTTCTGGCAGGATGCAAGGGTTATTCCACCTTTTCTGTATCCTCTTGAGACTTGTTTTGTGACCAAGTATGTGGTCAGTTTTGGAGAACATTCAATGAGGTGCTGAGAAGAAGGTATGGGGTTTTTTTTTGTTGTTGTTGTTTGGTTTTTGTTTTTGTTTTTGTTTTTGTTTTTGCAATGTTCTATAGAGACCTGTAAGTTTCATTTTGTTTACAATGCCTATTAGTTGCAATAACTCTCTGTTTTTGTCTAGATGATATGTCCACTGGTGAGAACAGGTTATTGAAGTGGATTACCAATGTGTGAGGGTCAATGTGTGATTTAAACTTTATTAATGTTTATTTTATGAACGTTGGTGTCCTTGAATTTGGGATATAGTTATTAAGAACTGATACATGTTGGTAGCTTTACCTTTAATGACTATTAAGTGTTCTTCCCTGTCTCCTAATTAATTTTGGTTTATTTTGTTATATATTAGAATAGCTACACAAGCTTGCTTCTTAGGTTCATTAGCTTAAAAAGTCTTTTCCAAGTCTCATTTTAAAACCTCGTTATTTTATTTATTTACAACCCAAATGTTGCCCCCTATCCTGGTACCCGCGCCTAGAGTTCTTTACTCCATCCTCTTTCCCTTTCACCTCTGACTGGGAACTTCCCCTCCCCCTTGGCATCCCATTTTCCTGGGGCATCAAGTCTATACAATATTAGGTACATATTTTCCCACTGAGGCCAGACAAGGCAGTGTTTTGCTACCTATGTGCCCAGGCCTCAGACCAGACCATGTATGCTCTTTCGTTGGTGGCTTAGTCTCTGGGAACTCCAAGGGGTCCAGCTTAGTTGACCCTGTGGTCATCCTGTGGGATCACCATGTCCTTCCCCCCTTTTAATCTTTTCCCTAACTCTTCTATAAGAGTCCCCAACTCCAGTCCAATGGTTGGTTCTAAGTATCTTTATCTGTCTCAGTTAGCTGATGTTAGAGCCACTTAGAGGATAGCTGTGCTAGGCTCCTGTCTTCAAGCACAGCATGGCATCAGTAATAATATCAGGGCTTTGTACCAGCTCATGGGATGGATCCCAAGTTGGGACATTTACTAGTCAGCCATTCCTTCAAACTCTGATCCATTTTTGTGTGGGAAGCCAGGCTTTCAATGGTTCCCACCATAAAGAGCCAAATTGCCTCCTCCTTTACAAGGCTGACCCTGAAAGCCGGCAGAGCCTTATCTTAAATAAACACATAGAGCTGTTAAGCAAGGTGCCAACTTCCTGAGACTGCTCACAAGACATCTCCCAGCATCCTGAGATCAATCACAATACATCTTCCGGCATCCCGGGATAAATCACAAGGTATCCCAAGACTGTCATCCTCCTCCTCCCATATGTCCTTTGCCCTGAAGTCTCTGTTCTCCCTGCCTAGCTCCTCCTTATTCCCTTTCTTTTACTGAGTATATATAACTGGGTATTGTGCCTTAGTAAAGTGAGACTATGACTAAAACTCACAGTGCATGGTCTCGCCTCTTCTTTCCCCACCCATTTCTCTTTCAGGCCTCAGTCCCCCTTGACCCACAAAGTAGCTAGGTCCTGCTGGACAGGACATTTTTGTCCCTGGATTTTTTTTTTTACACAGGAACAATTGTGGGTCAACATTTTTTTGAAGGTGGATTGTTGTCCTTATCCCTCCACTGGGGGTTCTGCTTCACTACTGGAGGTGTCTCTTCAGATTCCTTCTCTCCACTGTTATGCATTTCAGCTAAAGTCACCTCGACTGAATCCTGGGATCCTCTCACATACCATGTCTCTAGGACTTTCTGGAGGTTCCTCCTAGCCCCAACCTCTGGCAGCTGCATATTTCCATTCATTCTCCTGGCCCTCTAGGCTTCTCTTTTGTCTCATCCATATGTGATCATTCTCCCTTTGTAGTAATATTATCTTTGACATTGGGATGTTTTTCTTATGTGCAACAGAAGGATGGATCCCATTTTCACATCCATTCTGTTAGTCTGTGTTTGTTTGAGTCTATTGATACTGAGAGATATCAATGACTGATGACTGTTGATTCCTGTTATTTTATTGTGGTGGTTGGTGGTTGCAGTGGTTGTGGTGGTAGGTGGTAGTGGTTGTGGTGGTGGTGGTCATTATGTGTGTATGTGTGTGCACTTCTCTTCTTTTTGTTTTTCTGATGTGAGATTATTTATTTCCTATGTTTTCTTGAGTGTACTTAATCTCCTTGGGTTGGAGACTTCTTTGTAGGACTGGATTAATGGATAGATTCTGTTCAAATTTGACTTTAACATGGAATATCTGGTTTTTTTTCCATCTATGATGATTGAAAGTTTTGCTGGATATTGTTATCTGGGATGGCATCTGTGGTCTGCAGGGCATCTGCCAAAGTGTTTCTGGCTTTCAGAGTCTCCACTGAAAATTCAGGTGTATTCCTATTATGTCTGTTTTCTTGTTACTTGCTCCTTTTCCCTTGAAGCTTTTAATATTATTTCTTTGTTATGTATATTCAGTGTTTTGATTATTATGTGACAAAAGAATTTCTTTTCTTGTCCAATCTATTATGTGTTCTATAAGCTTCTTATACCTTTACAGGTATTACCTTCTTAAGTTTAGAAAAGTTCTTTTACTGTTTTGTTGAAATTATTTTCTGGGCTTTTGAGGTGGGATTCTTTTCCTTCTTCTACTCTTACAGTTCTAAGGTTTGGGCTTTTCATAGTGTTCCAAATTTCCTGAATGTTTTGTGTCAGGAACTTTTTTATGTTTAACACTTCCATTGACTAATGTATCTATTTCTTAGGATTTCTATCATATTCACAGAAAGTTATTTTAAGGTTTTTTTTTTCTTGAATTTTAACTATGGTTAAAACAGTAGTCTGCTGCAGAGCTGGAGATGCTACTTGAGTTGGAGGAGCTGAAGGAGAGGTGAAGCTCTGTCTTTAGCCTACCTACTTCCCTGGCTGGAGTCCAAAACTTTTATTTTTCACAGATGGTAAATTGTAAACACTGTTAAAGAATGATTGACTAATTTATCAAAACTGCTAGATATATGGATCAACTCAAAGCTTCAATTATATTTTTTGAATTGGTTTCAGAGAATTTTCAAGTGGAATCAAACAAATAGGAGTTTTTTTGTTTTGTTTTGTTTTTTGTTTTTTGTTTTTTTTTCCAGTGAAATGGCTCTCTTTTATTGGCAGTAACAAGGGCTATGTAAAACTTGGGGAGTGAGTATTGGCTAGGGCTGAGGTGCTCAGAATGCTTCATTTGCATGAAGAAGAGTTCCAGATACTTGCTGGATATGTCCTCCTAGGGAGAGAGGTAGTTAAATTTGTAATTTGGCTGCCAGGCTACATGACTTCCTCAAGAGTGGTAGAAGTTGGGGGGATGGGTTATAGAGGTGACTTGCACCAGAGCATGCAGACCCAGAGCAAAGAGGAGTCAGTCCTAACGCCTGTCTGAGTTTAGACAGGTCTCAACCTCATGTTTGTTCCAGACTGGCTCCTCCAGTTGCACAGCTTTATGGCTCCGTACTGCTCTGTTTATATAAACCTGCATTTGTATATATGACTAACTCATAGCATCCCTTTTTGTTTCTGACATTTCTATAATATCACTAGGTATATTTTATATGTTTAATTTTTCTAATGTGTATGCCCCTTGTCTATAGGTATCTCTGGAGGCCAGAAGAGGCCATTGGATTCCCCTGGATTTGGAGTTATAGATGGTTTTGAGCTGTCTGACATAGATTTTAGGAACCTAATTTAGTCCTCTAAAAGAGGAACAAATATTCTTAATGACTTAGCTTAACCACTTAACCCTCTAGTCCCACAATTACCGTTTTTTTTTTTTTTTAGATATTTTCTTCATTTACATTTCACATGTTATCCAGAAATTTTCCCTTACCCTCCAGCATCACCGCCCTGCTCCCCTACCCACCCCCTCCCACTTAATGACCCTGGCGTTCCCCAGTACTGGGGCATATAGAGTCTGTATGACCAAGGGGCCTCTCCTCCCAATGATGGCCAACTAGGCCATCTTCTTCCATATATGCAGCTAGAGACATGAGCGCAGGGGGAACTAGTTAGTTCATGTTATTCTTCCACCTAGAGGGTTGAAGACTCCTTCAGCTCCTTGGGTACTTTCTCTAGCTCTTTCCTTGGAAGTCCTGTGTTCCAACTAATAGCTGACTGTGAGCATCCACTTCTGTGTTTACCAAGCACTGGTATAGCCTCCCACAAGACAGCTATATCAGGTCCCTTTCAGCATTATCTTACTGGCATATGCTATAGTGTTTATTTTGGTGGCTGATTATGGGAGGGATCCCTGGCAGCCGCCGTCACTGGTTGGTCCATCCTTTTGATTCAGCTTCACACATGATCTCTGTAACTCCTTCAGTGTGTGCTTTGTTCTTTATTCTAGGAAGGGGCAAAGAGATTACATGTTGAACTTCATTCTTCTTGAGATTCATGTGTTTAGTAAGTTGTATCTTGGGTAGTCTAGGCTTCTAGGCTAGTATCCACTTATCAGTGAGTACATGTTATGTGAGTTCTTTTGTGATTGGGTTACCTCACTCAGGATGACACCCTCCAGATCCATCCATTTGCCTAGGAATTTCATATATTCATTGTTTTAACAGCTGAGTAGTACTACATTGTGTAAATATACCAAATTTTTTGTATCCATTCCTCTGTTGAGGGACATCTGGGTTCTTTCCAGCTTCTGGATATTATGAATAAGGCTGCTATGAACATAGTGGAACATGTGTCCTTATAACCAGATGGAAACTCTTCTAGGTATATGCCAAGTAGATGTATTGCTGGATCTTCCGGTAGTACTATGTCCAATTTTCTGAGGTACCGCCAGACTGATTTCCAGAGTGGTTGAACCAGCTTGCAGTCCCACCAACAGTGGAGGAGTGTTCCCCTTTCTCCACATCCACGCCAGCATCTGCTGTCACCTGATTTTTTGATCTTAGCCATTCTTACTGGTGTGAGGTGGAATCTCAGAGTTGTTTTGATTTGCATTTCCCTGATGATTAAGGATGTTGAACATTTTTTCAGGTGCTTCTCAGCCATTCGGTATTCCTCAGTTGAGAATTCTTTGT
>CACVCL010034572.1:0-31709 GCA_902729485.2 Mus minutoides
GGTTTTTTTTTTCCACAGTCTTCTCCAATTCAATGACAATTCCTGAACCAAATTTGACTTTGCCATATATGTGAGACTATGTCAATACTTGAAATAAAAAGAATAACAACATCATACTTGAGTAGAAAGTATCATTCTAACATAAATTTTAAGGAAACAACACATACATAGGTTAAAAACTTTAGAATTCACTTTCATAATGAATTTTTTAAATCCATTATCTAGTATATCTATACAATTCAGATACATATTTTTAAACTGCTTATTTTACTCTGATTTGACTAATCCCTTGTTTCTTAAAATAAGATCTATAAGTATTAAGTGTGATTAGCAAATAATACAACCACATAAATACAAAAATGAAGAAATTATGAAAGTCTGGTAAAGTTTTTAAAATCTCTTTAGATTTATTATGTGTTTGTGAGTGAAGCTGCATGAATATATGTGCAGTGCATGTGTGCAGGAGCTCATAGAGACCAGAAGTGGAAATCAGATCCCCTGGAACTGGAGTTATAGGGAGTCTGCCACACAGGTCCTGGGAATCAAACTCAGTTCTTCTGCAAGAGCCACACATGCTTGTAATCACGGAGTCATGTCTCCAGTCCACGAGAACATGTTAGCATGAGATTTAGAAACAAGAAATACCTGCATGATGAAACGCTACTCCCCATGGCACAGTATTCTTCAACACAGAGTCTAGTCCTGAAGGTGAACGTTTTAACTGATCCATCACTTCCAGAAGGCTCTTTTGGTCTAGAATCACTGGTGGAAACTCAGATGATTTTACTAACCCTATCAAACACACACAAAATTAATTAATTAGTTAATTAATTAATTGCCAACTATACAAGCTTCTTTCTTTGGCTGTTACCTGCCAAGTAATGACAGAAATAAAGACCAGGTTCAAAAACTCCTATTATCATCCGAAGGTCTTTTAAAGCCACTGACCCAGGCCACTACTATGTAACCAAGATAGGATGTCACTTGGACCTCAAGAATTTGTAAATTGTCATAAGTAGTTCTAATACCATATCTAGTAATGTAAGTTAGGGAGCTCAGCTTGACAGAGACATGATGTTCAAGGGAAGGGAGTCAAAGGAGAAAAGACTGATTTTCACTTGGGATAGTCTGAGTATAAGATGATTCCTTCAGGCTCTTGTTTTACTTCCTGGTCCAGTAGCAGTTTTAGAAAGTTATAGAGCCTGGCTCATAGCAGTGGGCCCCTGGAGGTATACCTTTAAGAGTGAAGCTCACCCTTGCCAACTGCTTTCTGTCTGCTGCCATGATGTAAGGAGCCCAATTTACTTGCTTTTGCACCCTATGAAATCATGAACCAAAATAAACCTTTCCTTTCTTAAATACCTCTGTCAAAGTGACACAAAGTAACAACAACTAAAGCCTTGCTCAAGATGTGCCCATCAGCCGGCACACCCGCACTGCCCATCAGCCCGCACACGGGCACTGTCCATCAGCTCACACACGGGCACTGTCCATCAGCTGGCACACTGTCACTGCCCATCAGCCCACACACCCGCACTGCCCATCAGCCCGCACACCCGCACTGCCCATCAGCCCGCACACCCACACTGTCCATCAGCCCACACACCCACACTGCCCATCAGCTGCACATCCGCACTGCCCATCAGCCCGCACACCCGCACTGTCCATCTGCCCGCACACCCGCACTGCCCATCAGTCCGCACACCACCACTGCCCATCAGCATGCACACAGGCACTGTCCATCAGCCCGCACAACAGCACTGCCCATCAGCCCGCACACCCGCACTGCCTGTACACGGGCACTGCCCATCAGCCCACGCACCAGCACTGTCAGCCAGCACAGCAGCACTGCCTGGGATCCTAGTTCTCTGCATATTCCTCTTGCCCCTTTGTCACTGATCTAATAGTCACAATCACGGGTTTGTTACCTTCTTGTGTTGTCTTTGTGTTATTTCTCCCCTAGTAAGATTTTACATATAGGAGCTCTATGTTTATAGGCCCCAGTACAGGGGAATGCCAGGGCCAAGTAGCGGGAGAGGGAGGGTAGGGGAGCAGGGTGGGGGGAGGATATAGGGGACTTTTGGATAACACTTGAAATGTAAATAAAGAAACTCTCTAATAATAAATAAATTAATTAAAAAAATAAAAGAATTTCCCAGACTTTTAGATTCATGAACTTCATTTAAAACATATTTCAATGTGTATCTTACATTTTGTCTGTTTTTAATTTAGGTAAACTTTTCTTAAAATTCTGAGGAACCACATAGAGTTGACAATGTTTTATTTTGCTAAAGACAATAAACATATATATTAAGCTATTCCCCACCAGTATATTTATTTCAAAAGAAATGTTTTGTTTGTGTGTGAATGTATTATGTGTTCATGTGTGTGAAGATGCACATGTGTGCACGTGCATGTAGAGATAAGAGAACAACTTGAAGTCATCCACCTGCTTTTTGAGGCAAGGTTCCACACTAGCTGGACAGACGGCCCCGTGCTGGGGTTACAAACACACCACTGTGCCTGGGCTTGCCTTTTGCTTTTGCTTTTCTTCTTGTTTCTAATGTGGTTCTAAAGATCAAACTTTTCTTATCTTTGTGATTGCAAAGCAAATGCTTCCAAATGAACTACCTCCTCAGCCCAAAAGAAGTCATTTTAAGGTTAAAAATTTAGTAAGATAATTCCAAATTTTAAGCTTCAGTTTATGAAAAATGTGCTACTTTAAAATAAACAGACCACATGCAATCTGGGAACCCAGTACTAAAATCAAAATAACAAAACTCTGATCCTTAAGGAGCATAAGTAAAATAACAGAACTCTGATCCTTAAGGAGTTGTCACGGCACAATGTAAGCATATACATTAACATGGTATAGACAGCACCAGGTAAGACAGGCCTGGCAGGGATGCTACAATGATAGCAGTCAGTAAAAACTTTAGCAAAGCTTACTTCCTACAAGGCTGAAATGCTGACTGCCTACCCTGATGATGCCACTCACTGGCAAAAGAAGTAATAAAAACCTTAATATCCTACAACTACAACGTCTGCAGTTCTAAAGCTTCACTGCAAAGACAATGGCCTCAGGATTTAGTTAGAGAAGTCTTAATGATAATAGCTCATTTATATGAAAAAATCATTTATTTCAAAGTAACTTATTTCTAAGTCACAAAGAGTGGGTAACAGTGAGAGAAGTGGAGTACAGAAGAAAACTGAGTACTAAATATACAAACTAAATTTCATAAAACTAAATCTTTAATCATAGATACTTTCAACTTCAATATTCTAGGTGTGATCTTAAGAAATAAAATAGGGTGGAAAAAGGAAGCAATATTTAGAGTTGATATAATCCTATATCTAAAAGGTCCAGAACGCAACAAAAAAATAAGCCATGAAAGAAAGTGCCAACACAGGCAGGAAGGCAAGCGACCAAGACACCTCTGAGAGTCCAGATGCCAGTATGAGCAAAGGCCACACATGATCCCATGCTAGGGAAAATATTGAGGCCAATGTTTATCATATAACTAGTAAAAACATGTAGCAATAGTTACTGCAACATGCTAAGTGAATGTTCGGTATTTAAAAGAAACAAACTCATCAATACAATATCATGAATGTACCACAAAGCATCATGCTGTGTGAAAGAACCTATTTACAAAAAAATATATACTCACACTCTATGACATCACTTAGGTGAAACTGTTAGGGAAGGCATAGCGATCTAAAGTGACAGAACACACGTCAGTGGTCGCCTGCAGCTGACAGAGGGAGGAGACTGGCAGCAAAGAGCACATTTCACAATGGCAGAAGCAGTCTGAATGGTAATTACAATAGCAATGGATATGTAGAAGTACACATTTAGACATTAAAATTCAAGCTATGCTCGTCAAACAATATATTATGCATAAAATATCCAACACTAAAACTGATTTTATCTACGTGAATATAAATGTATATATGATTCCTTTTAGACTCATCATTGGACATTAAAGAAAGATGTCACTTTCTCAAAAAAAAAAAAGTGTGTGTGTGTCTGTCTGTCTGTCTGTCTGTCTGTCTGTGTAATTTTGCATACAACTTAGGGGCTCCAGAGATTGAACCTCGCAAAGCCTATGAGTCCAAAATGAATCTATACACATATAGAAACAAAGTACTCTAAAAATGAGAATACAATGAGCATAAGCATATGTACACATTATCTACAAAGAAGACAGAAAAGGATTAGTACCACAAAAGCAGCTTTGTCAAGAATACCTAGTCAACACACAGTGACAGTAACAGAACAGAGATGTGCTTTGCTAAGAACATCACTAGCACTACTGTCAAATACAGTAAGGATGGAGGCTTCACTTCCACCTGTTGCTCACCCTCAGGTTGATGGTGCAGACTGTAAAACTCTCGGGCAATGATATCTGCTACCTTCTCACACCATTTTTTTGATGGACAAAAGATTAATACTGAATGGTTATCCTGAATGGTCTCATAGCATAAACTAACAATGTGGTCTTCATCTCCCTAAAAAAAGAAAGAGAAATAGCTACATTAGTCATATCTCCAAAACATCTCCCATTGTGTTGAAATTATACATTTTGATTCATAAGAAAGGTTTTCTATTAAAAGGCATAATAAAAATCATTTACAATAAAAATAAACTTTACAATAAATGTAGTTTATAAATATAAATAAAATTTACAGTAAGTATAATGCTGACAGGTGAAAAGTTTTTAATTCATTCAACTTGTGGTTATTAACTCAGGTGCTGGAGCTACATTGGTGAATAAAACAAAGACTGAAATGGCAAGGGATTTACAGTATCACTAAAAACACAGGAAGGAAATAAACCACCACGTGATGTGCTGAAGGAGAAAGATTTGCCGAATTTAGAGTCTCATATTTCATAGAGATTTAAAGATGTAAAGGAGATATTTCCCTGAAAAAACAAGTGAGCTCAGATGTGAAGGTGGAGAAACACTATCTCAATGGGAAGTATATATTCCAAATAGAATCAAGAGTCTATGTGAATGCCCTGTGGAAGCCACTCCATGCTGAAAGAATGCCAATGTGTGCAGGGGTATCAGGGAGTAGTTCTCATTTATCAAGTACTTTATAAGTGATACACACACACACACACACACACACACACACACACACTTAATTCTTACCAAAACCAAGTATTTTATTCTACTTGGTAGATATAAAGATAGAAAGTTCAGAGAGGTTTTACGACTAAACTAATACTACCTCAGACATTTTGTGTACCTCTCTTCATTGTCATAGAAAAGTCTATCTGACTCTTAAAACAAAACCCTTCAGGGCTAGAGAGACGGCTCAGTGGTTAGGAGCACCGGCTGCTCTTCCAGAGGCTCTGGTTCAATTTCCAGCACCCACATAGCAGCTCACAACTCTCTGTAGCTCCAATGCCATGGGATCTGGCACCTTCACAAACATTCATGCAGGCAAAACACCAATGCACAAAAATAAAAATAAATAAATCTTTAAAAAATAAAATCTTTTCATTCAGCATACTTACTATATAGTCATTATTCATTTGACAAATGTCAATGTTCCACATAAGTGTTTAATATAAACCATAGGGAAATCTCTCATTGACTAGAAAAACATGCATTTTTCAACGTTTATATTATAGGTCAGGAAATAGTCATCTAAATGGAAAGCATGTTATTACATTCTCTTTCTCACTATCCTCATCAATTGCTTAGAGTAAAACAAATCGACTTAGTATTGATTCTAATAGATACATAATATATATTCTGCTCCTATACAACTTCTAATTATACAATTAAAAACTGTTCATAGCTTGGTAGGACCACAAAGGCACTGACAGTGGAGATATAACAATAATAATTCACCTTCACTTGGAGCAGGGGTTGAAATTCTCTCACAAGCTTCATTGAAGAATCATATATGGAATTTCCTATTTTTATTGATTCCAAAAGTGGTACGGGGCGAAAGTCAGTATGGTAAAGCTCTGCATTCAGCCAGGAAGCCACAAGCTGCAAATTAGGAAGAGTAGCACTCATGCCAACAATCTGCACAGCATTAGACAGAGTGCTGGCTGAGTCTGCCGGGCTGAAAACACAAATGAAAATCACAGTAGGAAATATGCAGGAAGTAACACATAGTACTGCTAACAGTATTCTTGGTCATAGCCTTTGGTATACAAATGCAGACATTCCTTTAGAGTACAGATCCAGGTATAAAATTACTACAGAACAGATTACTGGCCAGATATTCAAATTTAATGAGTAATATGAAGCTGTTTCCAGGGAGACTGTACCAACAAAGTAGCACTCCCACGATCTGTGTGTTCTATTGTTCCACAATATTGTCACCATCTGACAACTATACTGCCAATCATCTTAATAATAAATATTATGGAGAGATTAAAGGAATAGTTTTTGAGTGTTTTTGTTTTTGTTTTCTGAGACAGGGTTTCTCTGTGTAGCCCTGGCTGTCCTGGAACTCACTCTGTAGGCCAGGCTGGCCTCGAACTCAGAAATCCATCTCCCTCTGCCTCCCGAATGCTGGGATTAAAGGCATGTGCCACCACTGCCCAACTAGGAACAGTTTTCTGAAGAAGTAATTTCTGATGATTAATGATGCTTTGTGACATTTCACATGTGCAGACTGTTTGAAACTTCTCTTCCAAATGCCTATTTAAGCCTCTCACTGATATACTCTGTTGTTTTTCTTAAGCTGTAGTTTTTTCACATGTTTACACAAAAGTCCAAAATCTGTTATTTAATTTCTGAGCATTGTAGGCATTTTCTAGTTATATTTTCCTTGTACTTGTTAGGGATAAGTATATAGCACAGTGTACAGAAAACCAAGCCCTCAAACAATAACGATATTTAATAGTATAAGAAGATAACTAGGCTTTTCAAAAGGTAAAGACGATCACAACATGCTATAGCTGAGTTAACAATGCATCACTGCAACACCGAATAATGATCTAAGCAAAATTAGAAACCTATTTGCACAACTGGAAGAGTGTGATGAGTGGGTAAGGGAGTGGGAGGAAGGGAGTGGTAGGAAACTGGGTACAGGTGAATAGGAAATATAAAAGAAAAACAATCTTAATTTCCCCTAGAAAGAAATCAATATACTAAAATTATATAAATTTATATTCAAAATGGATCAAAACTTTATTTGAAGCCTGAAACAAATTTTTTTCTTTTTGTTTTTTTGTTTTTTGAGACAGGGTTTCTCTGTGTAGCCCTGCCTGTCCTGGAACTCACTTTGTAGACCAGGCTGGCCTCAAACTCAGAAAGTCTCCTGACTCTGCCTCCTGAGTGCTAGGATTAAAGGCATGCGCCACCACAAACAAATTTTAATCCCTGCACACAGGAAACAGAGGCAGGTGAATTTCTGTGAGTTAGAGACCAGCCTGCTCTACCCAGCAAGCTCCAGGACAGCCAGAGCTAAATAGTGAGACTCCGTCCCAAACAAAACAAAACAAATACATGCTTTTTGCCTACTCAAATATCTTAAAAGCTATCCTCTGTGTTTCCTTCTATAAGTTTCAGAGTTTCCGGGTTTTGTTTTGTTTTGTGCTTTATTTTGTTTTGTTTTGTTTTGCTTTTGAGACAGGTCTCAACTCAGATCTCTCTGCCTCTGCCTCCCAAGTCCTGGGATTAAAGGCGTGTCTGACATGGGCTTTTTGAACAGACAACAACAGCACAGACACTAACCCCAACTATCACAGGTGGGCTACATGACAGTCAAGTTTCTGCACAGCAAAGGACACAATTCTCAAAGCACACAATATGGGGGAAAGTCTTCAGCTACACTGAGACAAGGGGCTGATATCTAGAAGTTACAAAGAATGGCAGAAATTGCCAGGTGGTGGTGGTGCATGCCTTTAATCCCAGCACTCGGGAGGTAGAGACAGGAGAATTTCTGAGTTTGAGGCCAGCCTGGTCTACAAAGTGAGTTCCAGGACAGCCAGGGCTATACAGAGAAACCCTGTCTCAAAAATAAATAAATAAATAAATAAATAAAAACAACAACAACAACAAAAAAGGAAAAAAAACGAAAAAAAGAAAGAAGAAAACAATTTGTTTCAGGCTTCAAATAAAGTTTTGATCCATTTTGAATAGAAATTTATACAATTTTAGTATATTGATTTCTGTATAGCAAGAGCTATACAGAGAAACCCTATCTCGAAAAAACAAAAAACAAACAAACAAAAAAAAACAGGAGAAGGGAGGGAAGGAGGGAAGGAGGGAGGGATGGATGGATGGATGGATGGATGGAAGGAAAATGGTCAATAACTTGTTTTAAGTATTCGATTTCCTTAACCATCAGGGTAATGCAAATAAAACCTACTTTGAGGTATCACTTCACCCCACGCAGAATAGCGATCATCAACAAATCAGACAACAATACTGAGACCCAACAAATGTTGGAGAGGATTCACTATTAGTGAAGGTACAGATGTAGATTAAAGCAGCCATTGTGAAAACCAGTGCAAATATTTCTCAAAAAATTAAAATTAGAATTACCATTTAACCATTCTATTTCATTCTGGGCATGCACCCAGAGAACTCAGTACCCTATCATGGATATTTGCAGTTTCAAGTTTATTGATAGTTTATTCACAATAATGAAGAATAACCTTCTTGTCCATCAACAGATGAAAACATAATAAAAATTTAATGTACACACACATATAAAATAAAGAATACTATTCAGCTCTAAAAAAATTAAATTATAAAATTTATAGACAAAGGTATAACTTTTGAATGTGTAATCTTAGCGAGGTCACACAATCTCAGTACGAAAAGAAACCTTATGTTCTTCCTCATATGCATAATCTAGCCAGTAACCATATATAAATATATGTAGTGTATATGTATACTGTACATATATAATATATATATATACATAAAATTATAAACATATATACAGAATAAAATGTAGAAGAGTGTCTTAGTCGGGGTTTCTATTCCCTGCCCAAAACATCATGATCTAGCAAGTTGGGGAGGAAAGGGTTTATTCAGCTTACACTTCCACATGACTGTTCATCACTAAAGGAAGTCAGAACTGGAACTCAAGCAGGTCAGGAAGCAGGAGCTGATGCAGAGACCATGGCAGGATGTTACCTACGGGCTTACTTCCCCTGACTATTCAGCTTGCTTTCTTATAGAACCCATGATTACCAGCCCAGGAATGGCACCACTATAATGGGGCCCTCCCATCCTCGATCACTAATTGAGAAAATGCTTTTCAGCTGGATCTCATGGAGGCAATGAGGAAATGCCTCCATGAGATCCCACTGTAAGGCATTTTCTCAAGGGAGGCTCCTCTCTCTGTAATAACACACAAAACCAGCCGGTACAATTGACCCCTTGTCAACTTGACACATAAACACATCACTATTAAGCCGCAACCCTGCCGGGCATGGTGGTGCACGCCTTTAATCCCAGCACTTGGGAGGCAGAGGTAGGTGGATTTCTGAGTTCAAGGCCAGCCTGGTCTACAAAGTGAGTTCCAGGACAGCCAGGGCTATACAGAGAAACCCTGTCTCGGGGAAAAAAAAAAAAAAAAGAAAAAAAAACAGCCTCAACCCTTACTTTCGTATTCATCCCCAAGATCTAAATAACTTTATAAGTCCCACAGTCTTTACAAATTCTTACATATTAAAAGTTCAATTCCTTTAAAATATCTAATCACTTTTAAAATTCAATCTTTTTACAATTCAAAGTCTCTTTAACTGTGGGCTCCACTAAAATACTTTCTTCTTTCAAGAGGGAAAAATGTCAGGGCACAGTCACAATCAAAAGCAAAATCAAACTCTAACCGTCCAATGTCTGGGATCCACTGAGGAACATCTGGGCTCCTCCATAGGCTTGGATCACTTCTCTAGCTCTGCCCTTTGTAGCACACACGTTGTCCTCTAGGCTCCAGCTTCCTGTACTCCACTGCTGCTGCTGTTCTTGTTTATCACCTCAAGATACTGGCATCTCCAAAACACTGTCTCCCGATGCAACTAGGCTTTACCAATAGCCTCTCATAGGCTCTCTTAATGGTGCCAAGCCTCAACTCCTTTGCATGACCCCTTCAAATCCTGGGCCATCAATTGCAACACAGGCTGCACCTTCACCAACGGCCTTCCATTGTGTGGCCTCTCACAGTGCCAAAGCTTCAGCTGCTCTTTATGACCCCTTTATGCCTTCAAAATCAGTACCACCTGGGTGACTCTTACACATTACCAACTCCAGCTGCAGCATGAGGTACAACCTTGGCTATCTCTGGAATACAGCCTCTTTGTGCTCTCAGAAAATATTTCCCAGAAGATTTTACCTTGATGATGCTGGTCTCTTCTTAGTCATCACTAGTTTCTTAATTCCAGCTAACTAGCATCAATAGTCCCAGTAATACAAAGGTTTTGCTTTAGTAATTCTGGTATCTTGTTAATCACAGCTGATTCTTCAGCCCCAGCTAACCAAAACCACAGAATCTTCACAATCGAAACATCAACAGCTCTGATTAGAGTCTTTAATCTTCCCTCTGAAATTTCACAAGCCAGGCCTCCATCTTCTGCACTGCTCTCAACATTATCTTCCAAGCTCCTACAGAACATCTCACAGAGCTCTTAACACCCAATGGCTCTTCTAGCCCAAAGTTCCAAAGTCCTTCCACAATGCTCCCCAAAACTCGGTCAGGCTGTCACAGGAATACCCCACTATGCTGGTACCAATTTGTCTTAGTCAGGGTTTCTTTTGTTGTTGTTTTGTTTTGTTTTGTTTTTCCTTTTTTTGTTTGTTTTTTGTTTTTTTCGAGACAGGGTTTCTCTGTGTAGCCCTGGCTGTCCTGGAACTCACTCTGTAGACCAGGCTGGCCTCGATCTCAGAAATCCACCTGAGTGGGAGTGAGTGGGTAGAGGAGCAGGGCGGGTTTGTGGGGGGGGGGGGTGTACAGGGAACTTTCAGGATAGAATTTGAAATGTAAATAAAGAAAATATCTAATAAGAAATGTAAAAAAAAACATAGAGCTAAATGTTTTCTAGTTCTAATTCTATCATGGAGCTGTCATTTTTGGTGGTGGTTTAAATGAGTAATCAGAAATGTTTTAATGTTTGAAAGCAGTCTAACAAGTGCATAAAAATATTTTGGGTAATGAAAGAGTAAAGATCCATCATGAATGGCTATTCTCAATTGTTTGTTGAGATGTACAAACTTTGGGTCTGGTTAATTTTTGGTGTGTGATGATTATTCTATATGCAAATTTCTCTAACAGTAAAATTTATTTTTAAATTATTATTTTTTTTTTTTTTTTTGGTTTTTCGAGACAGGGTTTCTCTGTGTAGCCCTGGCTGTCCTGGTACTCACTCTGTAGACCAGGCTGGCCTCAAACTCAGAAATCCACCTGCCTCTGCCTCCCGAGTGCTGGGATTAAAGGCATGTGCCACCACGCCCGGCTTAAATTAATTTTTAAAATGAGAAATCAATATATAAAATCTAAAACAAAAAATGCAAGTAGCTGGATGTAGAGACTGCTATAACTTATTTTTTTAACTTTTAAGGTAGAAAGTTGACAGTCTATGCTGTAGGGGCTGAAAATGCCATTTTAAAAAATTAGACTTTGCTACTTAAATTAGATATATGTATAAATAATAAATAATGCACTAAATATTTAAGCTACACAAAAATATCATAATCTATGCATTAAAATTGAGCAGCAGAAGCTTAAATGTGCAAAAGTCATTGAACATCAATTAAGTACTTCCTTTAGTTTAGTAGTTCTCAGCCTTACTAATGTTGCAGCCCCTTAATACTTCCTGTTGTGGTGAACCCCAACCATAAAATTATTTTTGGTGCTACTTTGTAACTGTGATTTTGCTACTGTTATAGATCTTAATATTAAAATATCTGTTTTCTGATGGCCTTAGTCAACCCCTGTGAAATGGTCATTCGACCACAAGTGGAACAAACTATTATCCATGAATTTGAATAAAAAAGGTACTATATTCCTGTAAATCTTATGATTTCATTTTTATAGATCTTTTTTAACATCTTTTCAAACATCAGGAAACCAGTTACTTCAAGTACTTACCAGGATGCTGATTTGCGAGTGACGTAGCAAATCTTGGTCAGCAACAGTTCCAGCAGATACCCTCGGTGAGAGTCCCCCAGCATGTGCAGCTCATCCACAACCACCATTCCTACAAGGGTTTTCCAGATTGACCTTTTACAAAACTGCACAGTTCTAAGAATTCTGAGACTGAATTCTGAGACGTAGCAGCACATGGTTAACAGCAAATAGCTCATAATAAGATCTTGCAGGTCATGGAAAGTTCTGCCATAAAGGAAAAGCCAGATTCTGTATGGTGGGCAATTCCTTCCAATATGTTTTAAAGATCTTAAGCAATCCTATCACCATATATACTAATTACAAAAAGTGTGATTAGCTTACTCAGTGGCGGTTATTATGTAGAAGAATGAGAATTGATCCATTCTTATCTCCTTGTACAAAGCTCAAGTCTAAGTGGATCAAAGACCTCCACATAAAACCAGAGACACTGAAATTTAGAGAGGAGAAAGTGGGGAAACACCTCAAAGATATGGGCACAGGGGAACAAAATCCTAAACAGAACAGCAAGGGCCTGTGCTGTAAGATCAGCAATGGGACCTCATAAAATTGCAAAGCTTCTGTAGGGCAAAAGATACTGTCAATAAGACAAAAAGGCCACCAACAGATTGGGAAAGAATTTCTACCAATCCTAATTTTAATAGGGAACTAATATTCAATATATACAAAGAGCTCAAGAAGCTGAACTCCAGAAATTCAAATAACCCCATTAGTACAGAACTAAACAAAGAATTCTCAACTGAGGAATACCAAAGGGCTGAGAAGCACCTGAAAAAATGTTCAACATCCTTAATCATCAGGGAAATGCACATCAAAACAACCCTGAGATTCCACCTCACACCAATCAGAATTGCTAGGATCAAAAATTCAGGTGACAGCAGATGCTGGCGAGGATGTGGAGAAAGAGGAACACTCCTCCATTGCTGGTGAGATTGCAAGCTGGTACAACCACTCTGGAAATCAGTCTGGTGCTTCCTCAGAAAACTGGACATAGTACTAAAGCTAGATCCAGCAATACCTCTCCTGGACACATACCCAGAAGATGTTCCAACTGGTAATAAGGACACATGCTCCACTATGTTCATAGCAGCCCTATTTATAATAGCCAGAAGCTGGAAAGAACCCAGATGTCCCTCAACAGAGGAATGAATACAGAAAATGTGGTACATTTACACAATGGAGTACTACTCAGCTATTAAAAACAATGAATTTATGAAATTCTTGGGCAAATGGCTGAATCTGGAGGATATCATCCTGAGTGAGGTAACCCAATCACAAAAGAAGTCACTACATATGCACTCACTGATAAATGGATATTAGCCCAGAAACCTAGAATACCCAAGATACAACTCCCAAAACACAAGAAAATCAAGAAGGAAGACCAATGCGTGGATATTTCATTCCTCCCTAGAATAGGGAACAAAATATCCATGGAAGGAGTTGCAGAGACAAAGTTTGGAGCTAAGATGAAAGGATGGACCATCCAGAGACTGTCCCACCCAGGGGTCTATCCCATAATCAGCCACCAAACGCAGACACTATTGCATAAGCCAGCAAGATTTTGCTGAAGGGACCCTGATATAGCTGTCTCCTGTGAGGCTTTGCCAGTGCCTGGCAAATAAAGAAGTGGATGCTCACAGTCATCTATAGAATGGAACACAGGGCCCCCAATATAGGAGCTAGAGAAAGTACCCAAGAGCTGAAGGGATCTGCAACCCTATAGGTGGAACAACAATATGAACTAACCAGTACCCCCTGAGCTCGTGTCTCTAGCTGCATATGTAGCAGAAGATGGCCTAGTTGGCCATCATTGGGAAGAGAGGCCCCTTGGTATTGCAAACTTCATATGCCCCAGTACAGGGGAACGCCATGGCCAAGAAGTGTGAGTGGGTGGGTAGGGGAACAGGGTGGGGGAGGTATAGGGGACTTTTGGGATAGCATTTGAAATGTAAATGAAGAAAATATCTAATTAAAAAAAAAAGACCAGAATTGGGCCAAGAAGAATTAAGGGATTTCTTTAAAGATATAACAACTAGTATTACCCTACTGCTAAACATATTATCATTAATGACCTTCTCTCATGCCTGAAGAATCAAACCTATCTGAGCACTTATAAAATGTTCCAAAATCATTAAAAATGTATTATGGGCCAATGCTTTCATTAGTCTTATATCTCACTTTTATACTGTTTTCCTATTTGTATATATTAAGTATATAACATAGTGGATTTCACTAAATACTTTCATTGATGCATGAAATGTAATTGTGATGGCTATTCTTGGTTGTCAACTTGACTACATCTGGACCGAAAACCTGAAAATGGCGGGCACACTTAGGAGGGATTTTGCTTAATTTGAAGTAGGAAGATCCACATCTAATTCTGATCTTTCAGGTAGAAAGACAAGCCTGTAATCCTGAGCTTAATGTGGAAGAGACGCCTCTAATCCAAGCCATGCCTTCTGCGGGAAGCTGACCTGAAGACAGGAAGAAGCAAGTCTATTCCTTCACTAGCATTAACTAGAGCCTACTTCTTCAGGATTCCAGCCTCATGGACTGAACAACTTCTGTATTCTTAGACTTTCTGTTCACAGACAGCCATTTTTGGATTAGCTGTACTACAGCCTGTATGTCATTCTAATTCTCTCTATAGATTCATTCTATAGATTCTGTTATTCTTGAAAGCCCTGACTAATGCCGTACATATTTACAACTCATTACCCTGTTATCCCACACCACCTCATACTAGTTTCCTTTCTATTTTAATATTCATTTTAACCTAAATCTTACATGACAGAAAAGAGAGATTTGTCTTAGGTCAAACTAACTTTGGTAAAATTATTACAATTCCAACAATTGGCTAAAACCATGACTTTGTTTGTGGCTTCATTTTATATTCTTTATCCATTCGTTGACTGTTGAGTTCTCTCTTTAAAAACCTATACTGTATACCAAAGATCCTGCTAAATTGTAGATGTGGGGAATTTTTTTTCTTTCTCCTATGATTTTTTTCAATGACCCACAATGACTGTTCAAAGGTGCATTGAAGTGGACTTTAGGATTCTTTGGAAAGTCAGTTGTGTCAGATGGTGTTTTGCTGGGGCAAACATGTCAAGCAGTGTTTTCCTGAAGCAGACACGGGTGAAAGGACAGTTTGCTAAAGCAAACACGTAAAAGGACGTGATAATGGTAGAGTGATGTCAGCTGATACAGACTCACGTGGAGTTTTGCTAAGACACATGGTGAGGCAAGACCCATGAAGGACACAGTGGACAGTGACAGGGGCTTGGCTTGCTTACATAGCTAGCTATGCAACACTTCTTGGTCTTCAGTCCTTCCTGACCTGCATTTCCTTGAGAAAGGCACAGCAAAAAAACTTCTCCTGGCATCCCTGGTAGTCCTGGTCCTTCCTGCTGACTCGTGCTGATTTGGCTTAGCCCTGGCTGCTCTGCTAGGTCATACTGCCAGTGATGATTCCTGAGAACTGAACTGCTGATTTCCAGACAACACACATAGAATTTGCTCCAAAGGACAAGTTCTAAATGGATCCACTGTCTCCATTCTCTAATAACCTTTCTTTTCCACTACTTCTGTTGGGTGGTGGGCTAGAAGGGAGGGGTAAAGCATTTAAGAACCATCATTAAAAGTGGGTTTTGAAAAGTTAAAGCTACAGTGTATTTTCAAATTTCTCTGTATTTGTTTAGTTTGGGTTTTTTTCATATATCTATATCTATATATAGATATAGATATAGTTTATTTTACTATTGATTTCTAGTATTCTGTTTCTTAGGTTTTTTTTTTTTTCCTTCAAGTTTTAGCTTCTTTGACTCAGTCATCTATTTATTTGAATCCTCTTTGGAGTCATTTGTTTGTTTGTTTATTCAGTTTTTGGTTGGTTGGTTGGTTGGTTGGTTGTTTAAAGGCAGAATTTCTCTGTGTAGCCCTGGCTGTCCTAGAACTCACTCTGTAGACCAGGCTGGCCTCGAACTCAGAAATCCGCCTGCCTCTGGCTCCCAAGTGCTGGGATAAAAGGAGTGTGCCACCACGCCTCAGGTACTAGTTGCTTTTTAAACTAAATAATTCAGCCGGGCGTGGTGCTATACAGAGAAATCCTGTCTCAAAAAACCAAAAAAAAAAAAATTTTTAAAGTTTAAACTAAATAATTCTTTGGCATTTCAACTATTTTGGTATCTTAAGTTTCAGCTACTAAGTTTCTAACTTGACTTTTTAGATGTTTGCATGCTGTAAGGTGCAGATGTACTGAGAGATGTCTTCCAGTACTATATGGATCTTCTTAGTGAATGGCTGTCCCTTCAGCGTTCCATCTCAGTACTACTCAGAGGAGAAAACACACTGCCTGTAGGGCTATGGCTTCTCCTACCTGCAGCAGCCAGGATGAATGCTTCAGACTGTTTACTACTCTTCTTGTCACATGACTGTTTCCATGGGCTTTCTAGTTACCCTGTCACCTCTTTTGACTCCCAATAGGCACCTTCTACAAATACACCCTCTTCTTTGTTATTTTAACTCTTCTCCTAAACCATTACGTGAAGAAAGCATCTAATCTGCCATTTATCCTGGAAGTCTCAATGCTTTGTAATATCAGTTTTCATAAAGACCTTTCAATTTCCTAATGACTTAAGAGAAATATTCTTTGTCTGTAAGCTATCTCCAATTCATATTATATGACAATTATTTCAACATACTTCCACTCTTCTAAAAGTATTTATTCTGCCTAGTATGCAAAGCAAAAATCCTCAAGATAATTAAAGTCCAATGAGGTCACTAATGAGGATACTAAGACAATTCTTGTTGGGGTTGGTCTTCTGCACTGTGTATTCAGATGCTGAGTTCTATGTTCCGAGAGAGAGGAATTGGGACTTGAGATCAAAGAGGGGTCTCAGGTAAGGAGCACGAAAGAAAGAACAAAGGAGGTGGAAGGATGAGGTCACCATGGGGCAGGATAGACCAGGAGCACATGGCCAAGAGTAGTTCACTCTGAGGACCTACATGGAGCAGAGCAAGCCAGGCAAATCTCAAACTGCAAGTAACACGGGGCCTTATGGCTGGGATGTAGGTTACAATTCAGAACCTGCCCAACACAGTCCAGCAGCTTGTAAGTAAAATACCAGGTTTCTGTGTCTTTTATTTGGGAGATATACAGGATAGAGTGGGGGAAAATAAAAAAAGAAAAAGAAGAAAAAGAAAAACCATAACGTACTTTAATAATCAATTCTGCTATAAAGTGATCATTATTGCTCTCTGGGCTTAGGGAACAGTTTTCCCATGCCTTTCCAGTCAGTGATTATCACCCTCATCTCTCTACTATCACAACATTTTTGCTGTTTTTAAGTTTACTGGGTTCTCAGTGAGCTGATAGACTTCCTGTATCAGCAGCTACTACAATCACTTTCCTCTAAGGATCTGATCTTAAGGTACAAGAAAGTTAAGATTAAAACATCTTTCTAGAGAGTCAAACACAAAAACAGTTTATGTGACTGTCCTTTCCCTATTGAATGCTAGCCTCAATCTGATGCCCTCTTCTGGTGTGTCTGAAGACAGCTACAATGGACTCATATAAATAAATCTTAAAGAAATAAAAAGGGAAAGAGTGGTTTTCCTTATGTACAGAACCTGGAGGATGACACCTCTCTCATCCTCAGTCTCTAACCAGGCAGGGAGTGTGGATTCTGATACTTGAGGGTCCTCCGAGATTCCTGGTTCCTTTCTTGGTCTAGGACATGGGGGAACATGGAAGAAGTCTGTGACATCAGGGAAACCCCAGTTGCAAGTATAGAGGGTGGAGAGAATTATTCTTTCACACTATGAGTGTTCAGTATTTGAATCTATGAATGGACAGTCAGGGGCAGTGGCATTGTTATGGACTTTTTGACCCTTGGGAAAAGACTATAGACCCAATTTAATTATAATTAAAGGATTTGTTGAATACTGTTAAAAAAAGAATGTTAGCCTCAGAATGCAGTTCTAATCAAGAGCCCATAGTACCAAAATATGATAATGAACACATAAATTCACTAACTATGTAGAAGGTAGGTCCAACCCCAGCACACTCTTTCTCTTCCTAGCAAAGTTGAGTCATGAAAGTAGCAATGAGAGGTAACAGAGGCTCAAGTATCTCCTGTCTTTCATAAAGTTCAAATGCAAGCAAGGGGCCAGGGAGGCAGCTCCTGAGTTCAGTCTCCAGAACCCACATCCAGAAGAAGAATCAATTCCCACAAGTTGTCTCTAACCTTCCCATATGTGCCATGCTGCATGCACACTCATACCCATAAAAAGTAGTTAAATAAATAAATAATAAATGTGAAAATCAATTTTATTGCAAGGTAGCAAAATCAAGACCATAAAGACAAAAAACATACCCACAAAACATAACACATAAACATGAAGTTCCTGACATTACCTCTGCCAATTCTCACCTCCAAAAATAGATGAAAGAAAATAAACAATAATATAGGTCATATAGGAATCACAGCTTCACTTTCCACTAAAAACAGCAACAGGAAATCCTTGTTTAATTTTCTAACTTTCTTACCTAACAGATCCATCTTATTTTCCTCAATGAGGCGATTAACCAGCCCATTGGCTCTCTCAATAGTGCAAACAGCAATGTCCAAGGAGGAGAACTGTCTTGTTGGTGAGGTACTGCCCATATAGCCATCTACCTTTAGTCCTACTTCCTGAAACAAACTCTAAATTAAGTAAAAAAAAAAAAAAAAAAAAAAAAAAAAAAAAAAAAAAAAAAAAAAAAAAAAAAAAAATACAGGTGAAAACCTATAATGTAATGAGTTACAGTTGGGTTCTACCCCATAACACAGACAAAAGTATTTAAAGATGGTGTAACCACATACTAAAAATAGAATCATATACTAAAATATGCTTAGAATTAACAGAGCTTAGCATAGATATCTCCATTTAAAAGAGTGAAATGTCACTTAATAAATATTTTAATAATCTAAGTTCTAATGGCTATTACAGAATTTAAATTGCAAAACACTTTAGTTCTACATGTTTAATTCAAGAGTAGAAAGTAGTTAGATGTTTTAAGGAACAAATTTATACTTTACAAGGAAAATACTCTTATCCTACTTTTTAAAGATTAGTTTTTCATATGATGGAAGAAAATTTTTCAACAACAATATGAACTAACCAGTACCTCCAGAGCTCCCTGGAACTATACTACTAACCAAAGAAAACATATGGTGGGACTCATGGCTCTAGCTGCATATGTAGCACAGGATGGCCTAGTCAGTCATCAATGGGAGGAGAGGCCCTTCGTCCTGTGAAGGCTCTATGCCCCAGTGTAGGGGAATGCCAGGGCCAGGAAGCAGAAGTGGATGGGTTGGGGAGCAGGGGGAGGGGAGAGGGGATAGGGGTTTTTTGGAGGGGAAACCAGGAAAGGCAATAACATTTGAAATGTAAATAAAATATCTAATAAAAAAAAAAGTTAAGTTCAGTTGGATTGATATTAAGTTTTTGGTTTAACTTTTAACTAGCATACCTTCTCAATAAAAAGGATCCTTTCATCGTTTTGTTACTTTGAGTCTAAGCTGAGAGGAGGTTCCTGAGAAGGGCCAGCTTGGTTGGCTATTTGGCCTCTGAAATAACTGTTAAAAAGATGTGTAAAACCATGGAACTTTAGAGGTGTTTATTTAATCAATTTTTTTCTGAGAGTTTGAGTTTATTGAATTATAGAGCTGAGAATTAACAACCTCAGTTTACAAATAAAACCCATAAGGCCCTGCAGGTTGTGCCTGGCAACACGGTATGAAAATCCAGATTACTGACCAGTCTGCACAATGATTTCTATTCAAAGAGCACACTGCTTCACTGCAGAAATCACAAATCCTTTTCTTTCTAGCTAATGGACACTGTGTTTGTGAGAATGCCTTTAAAATGGTGAAGTATTTTATCCTCAGCAGAAAAGATGACTCATGTACAAGACAGTCTGACCAGACTTGGAGTATCCCTCAAGCATGAGAGTCTTCCCTTCAGGCCCTAAATCTTCTCAGTGATTCTTGGTTGGAGTGCGATAGGCTTCCTTAAACATGCCTTTTTTTCATACTTCAATATATTACTCCGACTGTTCAGTTTAAATGCTAATTTTTTATTTGCAGTCACATGCTATTCTTTACTTCCTGTGAACAGTTTATTATTTTCATACAGTATCCCCAAGCTATCCTTTGACTTGCTATCCCTTTCGATTTTACACAACAATAATTTTTAAATTTCCTCTCTGGGGTTTGTTTTGTTAGTGTTCAGCTGTAATGTCCTTAGGCTTCTTTTTACTCTTTTTTTTTTTCCAAGACAGGGTTTCTCTGTGTAGCCCTGGCTATCCTAGAACTCACTTTGTAGACCAGGCTGGCCTCGAACTCAGAAATCCGCCTGCCTCTGCCTCCTGAGTGCTGGGATTAAAGGCGTGCACCACCACGCCCGGCTTCCTTTTACTCTTTAGTACAGGGTTTCACTAAGTTGCCCAGGTAATTCTCCTGCCTCAGAATTTCAAGTAGATACAATTTCACACCTGTACCACAATACCCAGCTGTCCTACTAAACTATTAAGAATTTTAAGTCAATTTTTAAAGCTATATACATACAATAAAAGAAACTTCATTTTCCATTTGATTTTATACCTCTTTCAAATGAGTAAAACCAATGCTAGCAATGACGAACCTTTCACTATTTCAAACAACAAAAACTGTTACCTGGAGGTAGTATTTCTTCTCTTTAGCCACAGACACGAAGGGCAAAATAAACAACGCTTTCTTCTGTGTTTCCAAAACCCGCTTCAGAATAAGTAACTCTGCAACAAGAGTCTTCCCAGCACTTGTAGGAGCTAAAACATGATTATTCCACAAAATTATAACCAAAAGTAACATCTGTACACTGCATTATTAAATGTTGTAAGCCATACCCAGTATTACAGCAGCTAGGGCTAATACATCTTTAAAGACTCAACTTGTGTTTGAAACCTTAACTCCTAAAATGCCCTTGACTTAATCTCAGAGTAAACGGAGAGGATTTTTAATGATGACCATTACTGAGTACCTCACCAATTCTATGTTCTTTAAGAACCAACTGAATAGGTAAAAGTCCCCTTCCCCCATGAACACCTTTAAGATAATAAGATAAAGGCTAGGACACAAACTGGGAGGAAGATTACAGAAAGGACAGAAAACTATGGGGAGAGGAAAGGAATGCCAAACATCATGTGCAAAGGCCTGGAGGAAAGTCTAGAATGTGGATACACGTGAGTATGAGCCTGGAGTACAAAGTCCTTCAGGGGAGAATAAAGAGATTAAAAAAAATAAATAAAAGACAGCAGTGGTTGGTTTGAGACTAGGACTGAAGAGATGGTATAGTAGTTAAGAAAGTGTGTTGTTCTTAGAGATGACATAGGCTTGATTCCCAGCACCATATCAGACAGCTCACAGCTGCCTGTAACTCCTGCTCCGAGGGAATCTAACCTCCTCTTCTGGTCTCTGTGCACACTGTATGTACAGCACCACCACACACACACATACACACACAGACATATACATACATAACTACAGACTGTTTAAATGTTTAAATGCCACACACACAAAAAAAGAGGGTTATAATCCTACCATCTAAAGACTTTTTTGGTCTATCCTGAAAGCAATGAAAAATGACTAACATGTTCTTAGAAACACAGTGAGAAAGTGAGATTTACGGTGATTGCTTGGGCTGCAGAAGCAGGGCAAGACCAGAGAAAAAGATAAATGTGTTAACAAGTGTATTGCCAGATCTTGAAGGAAGATGGTGAGCTACACCAGGTAATGGAGTCAAGGACAGATAGTCCACAGATCCAATATATATCTAATGTAAAGATGTCTTGATTGTGTGAGTTGCTGACCAAAGTTGTGATTTAAGATACTGAATTGCCTAGCCCATTCCTGCAGTCAGCAACTGGCTGACGCTACTGTTTAATGCCACACTTTAAATGCACTCAGGAACTGCGTATGCCAAACTGTTCGAAGCTTTTATAACTAACCCTCAGCACCACCAAGTCAATTAGCATCTCCCTCCTCCTCTCTCCCTCCTCCTCTCTCCCTCCTCCTCTCTCCCTCCTCCTCTCTCCCTCCTCCTCTCTCCCTCCAATCTGCAAATCCATGGAGCCAGTAAATGATACAGTTCCCAAGCCCAATCAGTCTAAGTCCACAGTCTGAACTTACGTCTACTTAGTTGGTATAATGGTTCTTTTTCATAGTCTTATAACAAAAATATGAATGGCTCAGAACTTCAGGGGAAACCGACACAAAGGAACTGTATCTTACAGTTGATCCTTAAGTCACTTCAGTAAACATAGGTTTAAAATTGTACATATCAGAGTTGCTCTTGAAAACCCATGTAAATCTTATAAAGAATACGACATATTATTTTGTAAGTATCACCTCAATTATGAATCACCTCAGTTATGAATATAAAAGTTAAAAGCAACTGAGATCAAATAAGGAAAGAGCAGGCTGGCATCTCTTACAGACTCACTCAGACATGCAATCATTAAGCATTACAAACTCACTCAGACATTCGTTCATTAAGCATTACAGACTCAGACTCACTGAGACATACGTTCATTAGACAAGCAGAATTTTTACTACATAAATTACAAATGTCCCTGTTTCCCTCCTCTACTACATAACAGAACTTTCATGACGTCAGGATGCAAATAATGACATTCCCCATTTAAAAAAAAAATGTAACCAACCCAAAAGAGAATTGTTCACACTGATAATTTTAGTGAAAGGAGTTTGCATAAATTTGAATACCTGAATAAACTAGATTCTTTCCTTCCAAGACTTGTCCAAGCAAAAGACATTCTGCCTGCCATTCAAACATCTTTTTTACACCAAAACTGTGGTATTTCTCCAGAACTGCTTTAGGAAGTCCCCAATTTTCCAATAGCAGCTGGTCTATCTGGTCATCAGAAACTCTTCGTTTGCATGTTCCTTTCAGGAAAACAAAAACAATTTAATTACCTCCAACATAAACATACAAGTTTAGTAGTTAACCCTCTGTTTGAATTCCTACCAAACTTAAAACACATCTTGACTTCTAGAGACCTAATAAGAAACTGATCCTATACAGAAAGATGCTAGCAATTTTTTTATTTACTACATGTAATTTTGAAAACTCTTAAGAGCCACAAACAAAAGTGTGCTATAGCCGGGCGGTGGTGACGCACGCCTTTGATCCTAGCACTTGGGAGGCAGAGGCAGGTGGATTTCTGAGTTCAAGGCCAGCCTGGTCTACAAAGGGAGTTCCAGGACAGCCAGGCTATACAGAGAAACCCTGTCTCAAAAAAAAAAAAAAAAAAAAAAAAAAAAAAAAAAAAAAAAAAAAAAAAAAAAAAAAAAAAAAAAAAAAAAAAAAAAAAAAAAAAAAAAAAAAAAAAAAGTGTGCTATACACACTGAATAAAAAGTTTGTATGGATGTGGAGATAGAAGCCCCTCTACGGGTGATTAAGCATTACAAAGCTGTTAGACGAGTTTCTCTTTACGTTTTAGTACTGAGGTATCTGCATAACCAAGGGCAAAGAATTATGAAATGCACTGGTGCAGAGGCCTGTAATCCAAACATTTATAAATAAGCACTCTTGATCCGAGTTCAAGACCTCACCCAACCTGACCTAGAGCAGCCCTTATCTCCAAAAACCAAACAAGAACTGGGTTAACATTCGGAGGCAACAATACAAATGCCTTTCAGCTTTGCTCTGGAGTCCAAACAGCCTGCATCCTACACTACACCCAGAAATTTGGTACTTATAAATATGAAGTTGTACTTCTGGACATTTATCCTAAGCAAACCCTCGACATGGAGACAGGATCTGGCCAACTTGGAAGTTGTTTCTGGGAAGGTGTAAAGACCCAAAAACCAAAGAACGCTCATAAGTACAGAGGCAGCGGTGGACTAAAACACCATCAGCTGTGCATGCTGGAGGTCAAGAGGGAAGCCGTCCCCAAGGTTAGAGTCCCAGGCCGGGTGCTGGATAGCAGCCCTGCCTCCGGCTATCCAGCTCCGGTGCGAGCGTGCATGGCCCTGCTACCCTCACAGCCCATCTCAACCCCTGCAGCCCTCGGCCGCGTCGGCCCCGCTGGGCGAGTACCTGTCCCTGCGAGCCTCCGGCCGCGTCCCAGCCCAGGAGGTGGACTCAGCACCGGTCTACACCGGAGCTGAGGACTGACAGAGCTATCACCATCTCCCGAGAACGAGTCGGAGGCGGACGATGAACGCCGCCGTTTCCCACTCCGGCGCAGAAGACTCATGGCAAACAAGCTCCTTTCGACTGTTCAGGACACGACACCATCCCATAGGCCTCCCGCGCGGGAGAACCCCAGCCTGGTGACAGCTAGCGCCACCATCTTCCCGCCTCCACCTTCAAATTCAGGCCTCCCAGCCCGCCCCGGAACCACAGAGTTCTCATGGCTAGAATAACCCGACTACCATAGAGTGGTGAGGGACGAAACAGCCCGCGCTGATATCTGGTTTCCGGCCTCCGCCGGCGGCTGGGGATAGGAAAGGGGGCAGAGTGCCGGCGACGTTAGAAGGAGAGGAACACCTGATTCTGCATTCGTAGATTGTCCTAAAAGCATTCCTTCTGTTTTTACTCATTTCTGGTTTAAATCGGAAGCTAATGAGCTGCCTTTATGTGAATAGATTATGAAAGTATCTATTCTTTACTACTGTATTGTGTTTCTTTTTTGTTTCTTCGAAAATTACTTCAGATTGTGTAAAACAAAAAAATGTAGGGTTTCTGGTAGAGTGTAATTTGTACAGTTTTCCTCTTGTCAAATACGTGAATTAAAATAACGCATGGGGGTGGAATAGAGGCCACGCCTGGGTTAAACATTCCAGGCTGTAGACTGGTTCAGTGCTGAATTATTTTGGACTATTTCAGCCCCTTAAATAGCCACTTGTTTGGTCACACAACTCTGTCACGTTCTTGTGACTATTAAGTAAGTCTTTGGGGAATGTACGAACAGACCTTAGCTTCCACCAACCCAAAAGCTAAGCATGTTATCCGAATCTGAGCCTTACAGCAGAAGTTTCTCTTGATTTGCTGGATCCAACCTACCTGATGTTTCCACCAATGTATCTTTAAACATCTTCAGTTATAGCTCTCTTTGCTCTGTAAATATAAAAACTCCGTAAAACTGCTACCACAAAACAGTATATAGAGCAATTTAAATTTGTCCCCGGGGCCACAGTAACTCATATTTGTTCCAGAATAAACTCTCTTATTCCCTCTGAGTTGAAAACTGCACTTCTGTGTTGACAGTTGATAAGAAAGGGACTATTTCTGCACTCAGGTGTGTTATATCCTGAGGATCGTTTGATCAGAACTGGAGATTCTGGATAGATCCCTGCCGTGCTGAAAGAGGAGGCTCTGAAAGCACGTGAGGGGTCATTCTGAACTTAATAGTAATAGATGTGCTTTGACCAACATCTGGACACAAATTGGTGTCTGATAATTGCCTAGATCCATAGTTCATCTCACCAAGCCAACTAGTGGATGACAAGCCTATCTTGAAGAAATTATGGCCATTAGTTTGGGGAAAGGAAAAGGACAGAGGTGGGGATATGGGAACTGAATTTAGGAAGTGGTTAAACAATATTTTGAAATCCCACCAGAGGGAGGCATTACTCCATGAAAGAAACGCTTCATTCCTTTATACATTTATTCACTAGGAAATTATTGGGCATCAACAGTACACTAGACTCAGTGTCAGTGTTGCAGGGTGGAATGGTTCCTGCTCTGAAAGATACTGGTACAAACATTGACTAAATTATTGATTTAAATTGTGACTACTGCTCAGGGAGAAATTTCTAGAAACAGAGGACTATCAAAGGAATCCTGACTTATAGTCTCAGTGTAAACTAAAAGTCCAGCTGTAGACCTACATAGTCTACCCAGGGTCTGGGTTTAGAAATGTAATAATTGTGCTTTCTTGGGCAACTTGCATAACCCCTCAATATTTCCATATCATATGATGAGAAGAGTAAAAGTCTATTATCTGTGGATGAGTATACAGAATGCTAAGACCAGGGCTGCCACATAAGTTCTGTTGAGGAAAAATTACATTACATATTTTAACAAGCCCTAATGATAATTCAAGACTGTAATGAAGAAAGAATAAGCCAGAGAAATCCCTTATGATTAGCCCATCGACTACTAACTTACTTTATTATGTGAACCATGAGGAAATAAGGAAGACCACTGGGGAAGCATTGAAAGGGATGGTCTGTGTCCTGCCACAAACCTAAGCTATGCATTCAACTCCTCAATATTTATTCCCAATATTTTTTAAGTCTTCAAAACTAAACCCAAAGCTACTTCTCAAAAATACCTGGCCATAAACCCACCCATAGGGAGGTTGTAGGCCCCAGTAAGGAATCAACTGGTGTTGAATTGCTGAATGGGCATGTCACATTGCCATCAAAAATGTATCCTTAGACCCATAGACTAATCTTACTCTCAACTTTGGCGGAGAAACATCTTTCTGTAGCTAATGCAGAGACTCATAATTGGTCAGAGCGCTGGGAACAGATGACTGTTGAGTGTTCAGCCCTAAGAGGGGCATCGATATAAACCCTTCCAAGGCTCAGAAAACACTTGGGAAGAGGGGCCTAAAGAATGTAAGGAGGATGGGGACAGTGCTGTGAGATGCTGTCTTCTGGATGTGACACAGCTGTTGCACTCCGTGAACTCAACACAGCTGTGGTCACCTGCACATGATCAAAGCAAGATCAGTCAATTTTCTGGCAGGCATCACTGACTGAACTTGGTAGAAGAGAAGACTTGAATTCCCTGATAGCACCCACACAATAAGCCAGACAGCAGCAACCACCCTTAATCCCATCACTAGGGAACTGGAGATGGGAGGATTCCTGGGGCTTGCTAGATAGCCTCAATGAGAGACCTTGTCTCAAAAAATAAGGTGGAAACTGATAGAAAGGAGAAAAGTAACTAAATTCCTGGCTTTGTTAACATGTTTTAATTGCCTTTTCATGTACTGCTTGACTATGAGAGAAGGCGGAAGATTTTTTTTTTTTTTTTGAGACAGGGTTTCTCTGTATAGCCCTGGCTGGCCTGGAACTCAGAAATCCACCTGCCTCTGCCTCCCAAGTGCTGGGATTAAAGGCGTGCGCCACCACCGCCCGGCAGGAAGATGATTCTTAAGGGATTGTGTTTAGGAGCTACAAAAGAAAAATTATTCAAAATGTAGGTGGAAGGGGAAAGAAGTTAATTCTTAAGTAGGTATATATCAAGAGAGAGGGACTCTAGACCAACCTCATCAAGGCTTAGAGAACATCCAGGAATGAGTGCACGCTGACCTCTAAGAACTTCTCATTTAAAAGGTTTATTCCCAGACTCTTGCCCAACTCCCTTTCCTGTAGGGCTGAATTAAACTGCTATATTATGGCTGCCAGAGTCCTCTGGATTCTTGAATGAAACACACACACACGCACACACACCAGTTAATTTTAATATGCCTTAGCTAGCTCAATGGCTGGGCACTTCTAATCCTCCCTGCGGCTAGCATATATTTCCTTCTGATACTCCTAGCTCCTTTTGCTTTTTAAATTTATCTATTATATGTAAGTACACTGTAGCTGTCTTCAGACACTCCAGAAGAAGGAGGCAGATCTCATTAGGGATGGTTGTGAGCCACCGTGTGGGTGATGTAATTTGAATTCAGAACCTTCAGAAGAGCAGTTGACCACTGAGCTATCTTTCCAACCCTACTTAACACCTTCTAATTCTATGTTTTATCTTTGCTGTGCCGTTACCTTCTGGAAAGTTCACCCCATAGTGCTACCTACATTTTGGATGATTTTTCTTCTATAACTCCAAAACCCAATCCCTCTGCCTTTGAGTCATAGCAAATCTTCTCTCTCTCTCTCTCTCTCTCTCTCTCTCTCTCTCTCTCTCTCTCTCTCTCAGGTTTGATGGGCCATCCTGGTAGGAATATGGAAAAATTTGGTGCTGAAGGTGATTTGAACTGTGGAATCTTGGTTCTAGAGGTTCCAGAGGAGAAAAATGTTAAAACCTGGCCAAAAGACTTTTTGTGGTATTTTGGAGAAGAATGTGGCTGTTTTTTGTCCTTGTCTAAGGCCAAGGTGAAGAAATTTATATTAACTTTGTTGACAAAGGAAGTCTCAAAAAACCACAGCAGAGCATTTTGAACAAGGATAGCAAGCTTAGAAAGGAAAAATATAAAATATATGGTTTGAGTATTTAAGGGGCACCAAGAAATGAAATGAAGCTGAATCCCGTGTTTTAGGAGATAGCAGATTAAGGGAGTGAGACTATGGGGCAAGATATTACCTAGCTAAATTTAGATACAGGCATGGTGGTACACACCTTTAATCCCAGGATATAAAGCCAAGCAGATCTCTGAGTTCAAGACCAGCCTGGGACAGAGCAAGTTCTAGGGGAAGAGAAGCTTAAATCCAGGCATGGTGGTACAGACCTTTAATCCCAGGAGATAGGCATGTAGATCTCTGAATTCAAAGTTAGTCTACAGAGCAAGATCCAGGACAGCAAAGCTTAGGCAGTGAAGGAGTTGGAAAACAGAAAGCTCGTGAAACTATAATAGAACAAGGGGGCCGTGTTCCAGCCCCTGCAAGCAGCAGAACTCAGCAGCTTCAGCCATGTGGCTCTGGCCTTAGTGTGTAAAACAGAAGGGCCTACTGGGACAATTGATGCTGGTTAGCTGGAGCTAAGAAATTAGTGGTGATTAAGAAGAAAACAGCATCATCGAGGTTAAATCTGGGAAGTGTTTTCTGAGACCACAAAGAAGCTGTGTTCCAGAGATCCCAAAATTGTACCTCATGCTGAAACTGTATGTGGTAATGTATAAGAGTCACTCAGGTGGTACTGGTGTTGAAGGTATAAAGGGGTTATAAAGAGCAGCTGAGGCTTGGCACTGTGAAAGGCTGTGGAAGGCCATTGGTGAAGGTGCAGCCTCAGTTGCAGTTGGTGGCCCAGGACTGAAGTGGTCGGGCAAGGATTTGAGGCTTGTCACCATGAAGAGAGTCTATGAGAGGCTATTGGTGAAGCCTAGTTACAGCAGAAGACCCTAGCATATTAGAGATGCCAATACCATGTGATGATCACCAAGAATAGTAGCAGCAGTGGAGTGGATCAGCCTGAGCTTAGATTGCTACAGAAGGCAGAGCTGCAAAAGCAATGCCAGCCTTTTGGAGGAGACCAGAGATCATGGGTGGATCTCAGACATTGAAACAAAAAGCTGTAACATTGAAGTTGCCTTGGAGACCCCAAGATGTTCAAGAAGCCAGACCATGGTCTATCTGCAGAGGATAGCTTCTAACAGAGTAGAAAGAGCCCAGGAAAAAATAAGTATGTTGCAATAACAAAAATGAAAAAGGAGTTGGAGATCTGAAGACCACTTTGGTATCAGACATGGAGATGCAGAGTTTGGAGTTTGCCCAGCTGGTTTTCTGTCTTGCTTTGGGGATTACAGTTTAATGATTGGATGAATCTCAGAAGAGACTTTGAACTTTGGGCTTTTGACATTGTTGATACTGTTATAGACCATGGGGACTTTGGAAGTTGAACTAAAAGTACTTTTTAAATTATGCTATGGCTATATATGACCCCATAGACTCATGTGTTTGAACAAGCCTATTGGGACCAGGGAGTGGAAGGTGATGGTTTGTATATGCTTGGCCCAGAGAGTGGCACTGTTGGGATGTGTTGCCCTGTTGAAGTAGATGTGTTACTGTGGGTGTGGGCTTTAAGACCCTCATCCGGGCTGCCTGGAAGCCAGTATTCTGCTAGCAGCATTCAGATGAAGATGTAGAACTCTCAGCTCCTTCTGCACCATGACTGCCTGGCTGCTGCCATGTTCACACCTTGATGATAATGGACTGAACCACTGAACCTGTAACCCAGCCCCAATTAAATATTGTCCTTATAACAGCTGCCTTGGCCATGGTGTCTGTCCACAGCAGTAAAACCCTAAGACAATAACCCAGACTTCCCTGAAGGAGACAGTGTTCCTTCTCAGGCCCCCCCATACCATACGTTATACAGGGGGCTCAATCTGGCTTTTCTTATTGTATATGTTTCTTCACTATCTCTGCTGAGATTTATTGTGTGTGTGGTGGACTACAAATTTCTTGTCCTTTAATTCTTTATGTGACAGAGAAGCATCTTGCAGACAAAGCTAGCCCACAACAACTAGATTCCTTATTGCTAGATTACAAGTGGCAGGGAGAGGACACTGGAGAAAAAAAATTAAAGATCAGCAAAAGCTATCAAACAAAGTCATTAAATCCAAATGTCAGACTTCTGAGGTTGTGGCTAAACAGGGTGAAGCTTGAGAAGCAGGGGAGTCAAAAGCAGATGAAAAATAGGACAAAACATCCTAATTAGCTAAGGAATGACCAGGATTTTGAAGTTCAAGTGCATTCAGATTAAAGACATAAAATGAAACATAGATACAATAAATATAAATAAGTCTTGCTTAGACACTTTTAGATAGAAATAGAAATTGTGGGAAAAATGTAAATATATTAAAATCAACTAGACATTAAAATTATTTCCAAAGGAATAAAACTGTAACCACTAGAAAACTTTCAAATAAATAAAATAAATTCTATACTTACCTAACCTATTGTTTGAGAATAAAAACATATTCATACTAAAGACGTTTGAAGAGAGTTTGAAATTGTAATTAGCAGACCCTCACTAAGTGGGCTACTTCTGAGTCTACATCAGAAAGAACAAAGAGATGAAAGAAACAATAATGATCAAAGAACTCAGACAGGATTAAACCTAAATAAATATTTACGGCAATAATAATAATGTGCAAAGAGCATAAAAGCAACCTTGATCTAAAATCGAAGCAAAAATAACGTGAAAGATTACACCAGTGTGTGTGTGTGTGTGTGTGTGTGTGTGTGTGTGTGTGTGTGTTTGGGTGGTGACAGTGGGTATATGAAATCAGGTTTTAAAATAATGAAACATTAAAGCTTTCATGTCCCTTACATACAATGTACGATGTGTGAGCAAGAGAAAATTAAGTATAAAATACAACAAACAGAAGGTTGGAAAGTCCAAAGAATGCATATAAAGATGTACAAGGTGAGGAGGGGAGATTACCTCAGATATGTCCCGAAACATTATCCTAACAAACTCTAGTGGTTTAAATTCATGATAAAATTCTCAGATTGAACTGCCTATTGAAGACACACCTAAAACTTTATTTGTTTTTCGAGACAGGGTTTCTCTGTCCTGGAACTCACTTTGTAGACCAGGCTGGCCTCGAACTCAGAAATCTGCCTGCCTCTGCCTCCCAAGTGCTGGGATTAAAGGCGTGCACCACCACGCCAGTCCCACACCTAAAACTTTAAATAGCATTGATGTGGCTGCATTAAAAAAAAAAAAAAAAAAAAAAAGAACCTAGAAGGTCACTTGGAGGCTTGATACAAGGCAGGAAACTTGAGGTAAAAACAACAATGAATCCAGTTCCCATCACAGCTGCACAAGACTCTAAGCATGTGTTTATGGGTGGGAGGAAGGAAGAAAGGGG
>CACVCL010034580.1:0-31285 GCA_902729485.2 Mus minutoides
ACAGGGTTCCCAAGGAAGAAGGAGCTAGAGAAAGTACCCAAGGAGCTGAAGGGGTCTTCAACCCTCTAGGTGGAAGAATAACCATGAACTAACTAGTACCCCCTGAGCTCATGTCTCTAGCTGCATATATAGAAGAGGATGGCCTAGTTGGCCATCAGTGGGAAGAGAGGCCCCTTGGTCATGCAAACTTTATATGCCCTAATACAGGGGAACGCCAGGGCCAAGAAGTGGGAGCGGATGGGTAGGGGAGCAGGGCCGGGAGGGGGGAGGGTATAGGGAACTTTCTGGATAACACTTGAAATGTAAATGAAGAAAATATCTAATAAAAGTTAAAAAAAAGAGAATTTTAAAAATTTCAAGAAAATTGAAGCAAAAACTTGTCTGCTTAATGAATGATGCAAGCAGTGTGCGTTGTCATGACAGGAGCAAAGATGCCCAGTGTTTCAGAGTAGACATCGCTGAGGTAGATAATTAAATAGTATTCAGTTTGTCTCTTTGTAGATGTTTGGTAAAATGGAAATGATATGGAAACCACTGTATTTTCATTTAGTTAATAAGTAAAAGGGACAATCTGTGTCCTGGTTGTCTTATTGGCCACTTGTGCTGGCCTATCTTACTGTTTCCTTTCTGTATGGATATACCCCTTGCCTCAAGTGCCCAGGCTTAAATAGATATTCTGGTGTTATATACAGCCACCCCAAGGGGAAGGTCTGTAGAATGATTTCCAAGCTAAATATGCTATATAATTTTTGTATAAAATTATACAAAAAAGTGATAAAACGATGCCTGAGTTGTTTCTTAGTAGGAAATATAGCCATTTTCATTTAGCCTCTTTTTTTTTTTTGAGACAGGGTTTCTATGTATAACCCTAACTATCCTGGAACTAGTCTTGTAGAGCATGCTTTGAACTCAGAGATTAGCCTGCCTCTGCTTCCTGAGTGCTGGGATTAAAGGCGTGTGCCATTACTTGCCAGCCTCTATTAATATTTTTGGAAATCACCAGAGCCTGTAAGTGTGCAACTTATATACTCCAGAACAAAATTAAGCCATATGTATCATCTAGCATTAGCATGTAATTTATTTTTGTTTCAGAGAGAGAAAGAGAGAGAGAGAGAGAGAGAGAGAGAGAGAGAGAGAGAGAGAGAGAGAGGGAGAGAGAGAGAATGAAGCAGGCTGTCATAGTTTGTGATAATCAGAAGTTCCCATTGGGAGTCGGAGATGCTGTATAGATAGGCCCTAACCTTGTCACTTCTGTGGAGCAGCAGGGAGACTGCTTGCTTCTGACAGCAGACAGCCCCAGTGCAGAGCCCTGGTTTCATGTTACATTAGGTATTAGCGCTGTTCTTTCAGGAGCTATTATGCTGTGACATCAAAGATTTTCAGACAGGGCAGTGGTGGGTTAGCATTGAAGTTGTCTGCTGAAATTTTAAAGAACTGAATTAAATATATATGGTTAGACTTTAATATAAGAGGTAGAGACAGAATTTGAATGGAGTAAGTAAAGTGAAGAAATGATCAATCTATGGGCTGTCCACTTAGTCTTTCCTTGCTTAAGCCAAATTTTATGTCTTTTTATTCCTATATCATGTACAAATGGCCCTTATGTTGATGCTCTAGGAGTTGTTCATTTGTAGAGAGACATTATGAAATGGGGCAAAAATAAATGCTTAGTGTGACCCACAGAGCACCGAATGACCATATGGACAGTGATTGCCTTGGTCGACACCCTTCTGGCCAATGGACTAGTTAGTTAAAAACAGCAGAGCACACCCCTAGGTAGACTCACAGGTGCGCAGGTTTCAGGTGCGAGTGAACATACACGCCTGCAGCTGGACAGAACAGTTGTATGAATGGAAGTGACTGGAAGTATGGTCGGATCACAGTGCTGTCCTTTGGAAACGCTAATTTTGTGCAATGGTGAGGACCATTATTACTCACCTCCGTCTGAATGCGCTTTGTTAAGAAAAATAATCAAGGCAATCTGATTTCAAGTCTGTATCTTTCTTTCTTCCTTCCTTTCTTTCTGTCTGTCGGTGGTGAAATCGGAGTTTCTGTCATGTAATGTTATACTATGTTATTTTCATGACTACTGAGATATGAAATGTTAATTAATTTTAGAAGCCAACCAAGGGAGCTAAATGTTAAAGAGAAACAGCTGTAGAATTGTATCTATTTTTTGGAACCTCTAAATTAGATATGTCATGATAAATTTTTCTATATATTAAAATTCTAATGCTGTTATTTGAGAAGTAACTGGTATAAAACTCCTCAAATCTTTATAGATCCTGTGCTTTTGATTATGTTTAGAGATAGTTTGTTTCCATTTCAGATTAATGTATAACACAGCCATGAAAACACTCACTTAGGAAGCAGACCGCAAAGGCCCTCACTGGCCTGGGCATCACTGCTCCATCCCCTAATGTCATTAGAAGGATTAAAGGCCCATGCTTCCAGCTCTGCTGTGTGCCTGCCGCTCAGTCCTGGGATGTGCTAACCTGAATGGCGCATTGAAGTGGATTGCATTATCTAAAATGCTTTTTTATGCTTTCCATATTTTAGTTTGTTTTTATTTTTGGGATAATAAAAAAGCAGAAAGAAGTATCTGTCCATTCACAGAAAAATATCTTAAGAGCTGTTAAAAGCACCTAAGATCTCTGGGCTCAGAACTGTTTAAGGATATTCAATATATATTTTTTAAATACTATAATTTAAAATTACAGTATTTGGTAGGAAAAAGGGAGAATGTTAAGATGCTAGCTTACACATTTTTAAGCAATAATCAGTCATATAAAAAAATTAGTATTTTCAGTACTGTCTCAATTCTTTTGCTTTTACCAGTTAGAGAAATCCTCATTCAAAATGCTATGAAGGATCATATCTCCAGAGCCCATATGGACTGGCAAAGTTTTGTGAGCTGCCTGAATGTAACATTGTTGGGTGTTCATAATCCTTTCACTGACAGACTAAGGGGCTGAGGAGTTTGTTCTGTATCAAAGGACACTGAGGCAAATTATAGATCCTTTAGCTTATATGAATGGTTTAAAAAGTACTTTAAAGTCTGGTGAATTACAATGTCTGTAAAATTGACCCCAGCAAGTAGGTGCAAGGTTGTCCTAACTGTCTGTCACCAAATGGAAGGGTTGCATTAACTGTCCAGTATAAGAATTTTAAAGTGGTGCTATGAGGCACAGTCTTAGGAAGCTGCAGAGCTCAAAACAGAACTAGAAATAAAGCCTCATCAAATACAAAAGAACAAGCTGGAGAGTGTCTTCGGTTAACAGAAAGTTCTGGAAGAAATGGAGTTGTGCTTTCAGAGATAGAAAGGAAAATAATATTTGACCTAATATTGTAGGATTATGTCTTGAGTCTTTACATTTATTTAAATGAAGTATCTTTGGAAATAAACTTTGAGAAATATTTGCCAAAAAGAAAACAGTAGTGTTCCAAGTCTGTGGATGGAAGCAACACTTCCTGGAAGGGGCTGCAGAGGGGCATCAGAAGGAAAACTTGTTTAAATAAAGGCTTTCATGATATACATTTAGAGAGCTAATTGGACAGCACTTATAATCGAGGAGGCATAGTAGTCATTTTAGAAAAAAAAAATGAACTGTCTACCAAACCCCTCCGGGAATAAGAAATTCCTACTAAATCCATTATTATTCAGATTAAATATGTCTTAAATGACCCTTCTAACCAACAAATATTTATCACGTGATGACTATTGCCAGCTCTCATGGGGACAGAACATAGTATGTTTCTCTGAACACAGAGACCTTAATAGTAAGATACAAGATGCTGTCTATTTAATTGTTAGGTGAGTTTGCACCTTCTGAGATGAGAGAATAAAACCAGCGGCAAGACCTTCAAGGTCTGAGCCTTTGGATGTATCCAGTCAGTGGATTGCTTGCTGGCCATGCACAATGTCCCTTTTGATCCCCAGCACAGCAAAAACATGGAATGGTGACACACCTGCAACTCCAGCACTTGTGGGGGGGGGGGGGTTGGGAGGAGGAGGGAGAAGGAGGATTGTAAGCTAATGGTAATCCTTGGCTGTTGGTGGGTTTGAGGCTATCCTGGAATAGGGGATACCAAACCAAGACCAAAACCCAAATCAAACCAAAACCAAAACCAAAACCAAACCAAAACCAAACCAAACCTTAAAGGCCTGACTGGATTTGGACTATGCCTTCTCAGGGTGGATGGCTTGCTTCTGCCTCTGTTTGTTTGAATATCTTTATTATTTGAATGTTTTCACAGTGAATGCTCAAACTTACTAAAGGAAACGAATTCAGGGTTTTTCTCTGGTAAAAAAAAATCAAGAAACCTGGTTTTCTATGTAGTACAGTGTTTTAAACCAACACGGCATCTTTGTTTCCTTTTAATAGCTGGCAGGAAAAAATGGCTTAAAAATTCCATTTGGAAACAGACTGTATATGATAGAGACTGAGTTTACAATGCTGTTTCTAAGTGATTGAAGGGGAAGGTCTGAAAACATGGAAAGTTCTCCCTTTCTGCTGAATCATAATGCATTTAAGAGAGAATATTAAGTCTCATAATTAGGTATTTCCTGACAATTTTTTACAAATCTCTGGTCTAGAGGTTAATATTGTTCAACATTCTAATAGTGTTATTGATAGTATGTCTGGTAAATGCCAGGAAATCTAAAAGTGGACAGTTTATCTAAAACTCAAAATAAACTATTACAAAGTTACCAAGGTGTGTGTTAAAATCACAACATGGAGGACTCTAGAGATGGCTTAAGATGACTTGACTGGAAAGTGGGTAAGAGCACTTCCTGCTCTTCTAGAGGACCTGAGTTTGGTTCCCAGCACCAGCATCATGTGGGGCAAGGTCACTTGTAACTCTAGTTTCACAGAGTACAGGATCTATAATATACATTATACACATATATATGTCAAAAAGAACCTTGAAACATTGTCTTTATTTGAGTTATTTTGATTTAGTAAGTAATGTTTCTTTTGGTGTAGAACAAACACTCAAAACACACTTTGTTTTGCATATCCTACCTTGTAAAAGAAGTAGGATCATTTAAGTAGTCTCATTAAGAAACTGGTGCACAGCTATGTCTAAGAAACAAAATTTATCATCTATTTTTTTATTTTTATGTGAATATTCAGTTAAAGGAATGATAATACTCATATTTAAACAACTTTTTCTTAACACATTATTTGACAGAAAATTTAAAAAATAGCTGATCTTGCTGATATTCACATTTCCTTGCCTGTTAGGGGAACAACAGTGGATAAAGTGAACTCTCACCATTTTTACTGCTATCTTTTTTTTTTTTTTTTTAGTCCTTTCAAAAAGGGGATGAGATGCATTTTCTTAAAAATTAAAAAGATTAAAGTTAACTTGGATTTCAGATTGTTCTGAGAATTGGAATGCTAAAAAAAAAAAAGAACAGTCATATACTCAGATTGGAGTAAATTTAGTATAACAAATTCCACCTCTAAATACAGAGGTAAGTTGGTAATGACTTTCACCTTTATGATGGTCACAGGCTGTTCTGCCAGGCACTCATGGTTTGTCTCTCCTTCCCTTCACTTGGCAGACTTAGTGAGAATCCACACTGCCAGGCACTGAGGACATGTGCACACAGACTAAAGTGTGCCACCAGGGCGTAGGAGAGGGCAGACTAAGGAGTCAGGAAGGTAAGGTGAGGTAAAAGACAGTTGAAGGGAGCTGGGCAGTGTGAAAGCCATAAGCATACTGTCTGCTATGCTATGGACACTTGTATACAGTAGTGGACAAAGGATTGTAGGAGCATTATAGAGAGAACATTAGTTCTGACAGAGTGACAGGCTCTCAAGTATTATTTTATGAATATGATATGAATTTTCATTGTTGGCACTGGAGCATTAGGTCCTTAATTTCATTGTGATAAATTCTGTGGGTAAAATTTACACAGCATAGAAGGGTCTGGTTCAGTGATATTTACCATATCCCCAGGTTATGCAGCCACCACACCCATATGGTCCTAGACCACTTCATCACCTGAAAAGAAAACCTGTCAATAAGTTGTTTTTCTTTCCTCCCTTAGCACTTGGTATCCAGTAATCTGCTTTCTGGCTCTATGGATTTATTGCTGATAATTTCATAAAAATGTAGCCATGGAATTTATAACCTTTGTCCCAAGCTGTTTCTGCTGAGCACAGTGTCTCTAGGTCTGTGAATGTTTCAGCACATGTCAATATTGCCTTTAAAGATCGAATAGTATTCCATAGCACATGTGGACATGTGGGTTGTTTTTGCCTACTGGCTTTTGCATGTGGTGCAGCCATGATATCTGTGTCCAAGTTTTTGATTGGATACCCACTTTCAGTTTTGGGTATGTTCACAGCAATGTTAGGTCATGTGACAATCCTGTTTAACTTTCTGAGGAACTATTGTACTGTAGTGGCTATACTTTTTTTTTTTTTTTCGAGACAGGGTTTCTCTGTATAGCCCTGGCTGTCCTGAAACTCATTTTGTAGACCAGGCTAGCCTTGAACTCAGAAATCCGCCTGCCTCTGCCTCCCAAGTGCTTAAAGGCATGCGCCATCACGCCCGGCCTTATACTTTTTTTTTGGCATTTCTACCAGCAGTGTATGACGCTTCCAGTTTCTCCACATGTTACTCAACTTATTTTCTATGAAAATAATCATTGCCACATTAATGAGTATATTTAACATATTTGATGTCTTATCTCTTTTTGTAAACGTATTATTATTTAAACGATTAGAAAAATGTCTTAAAAAACATCGGGGGGGGGTGCTGGAGAGATGGCTCAGTGGTTAAGAGCACGGACTGCTCTCCTAGAGGTCCTGAGTTCAAATACCAGCAACCACCTGGTGGTTCACAACCATCTGTAATGAGATCTGATGCCCTCTTCTGGTGTGTCTAAAGACAGCTACCGTGTACTTATATATAACAAATAAATAAATCTTTAAAAAAATTGGAACCAATTTGTGCTGTCCAAATATTCTTGGATATGTGACCTTCTACTAGAGAACTTATCAGAGGCAGCAATCTTAGACAAAACTGACCCATTCTTCCAGATGCTTTTTGGCTAGGGGTGAGATTTCATGTCTAACACCCATTTCTGTGCCAGTCTTTGGCCTGACTTGGATTTGCACAGATTTTGGGCATTCTGCCCAAACCACTGTGAGTTCATATGTGCAGCTGTCATACTGTATCCATCAGATAGTTCATATGTGCAGCTGTCATACTGTATCCATCAGATAGTTCATATGTGCAGCTGTCATACTGTATCCATCNTACTGTATCCATCGGATAGTTCATATGTGCAGCTGTCATACTGTATCCATCGGATAGTTCATATGTGCAGCTGTCATACTGTATCCATCAGATAGTTCATATGTGCAGCTGTCATACTGTATCCATCGGATAGTTCATATGTGCAGCTGTCATACTGTATCCATCGGATAGTTCATATGTGCAGCTGTCATACTGTATCCATCGGATAGTTCATATGTGCAGCTGTCATACTGTATCCATCAGATAGTTCATATGTGCAGCTGTCATACTGTATCCATCAGATAGTTTTTGTATAGTTGTCCACACCTCTGGGTCTTACACTCTTTCTGCCCCTTCTTCCATAATAATTGCCTGATTCTTGTGAGAAGGGAGTGCAGTGTATATGTTCTCTTTAGGACTGAGCTTTCTGAAGTCTCTTATTCTCTGTACCTTGGCCAGTTGTGGGTCTGTGTTAATAATTAAGTACTGCAAATAGAAGCTTCTCTGGTGAGAGTTAAGATAATGGGTAAATTGATAAGTCATTAAAGTCAGTTTAGTACTGTTTTAGAAAAATAATAGTTGTAGATTTTTCTCTTAGGGTCTGTGACCTGTCTATCTATAGATAGATCTTGGCCTAACAATGGTAGCAGGTATGGGTTTTGTCTCGTGGAGAGAGTTAAATAAAATCTGAAAGTGGTTGGTTACTCCCACGATGTTCCTGCTGCTATTGTACTAGTGGGCCTATCTTGCCAAGCCAGTCTTTACTATAGCTTGCAGGGTTCACAGCTGGGTGCAATTAATGATAATTCTTTTAGTCATCTAGCATGCATAGGTCCTTCTAGCACTGTGAAAACTAAGAAGTAGGAGTGAAGCTTCTAGATCATTATCAGCTTATTTTCCATGTTCAGTAACTCAACAATGGGACAATAGGCTCTTAGCATCAAGTTCTAAAGGGTAACCAAGAACATTGGCAATAGTAATATTTTGGGGGATTTATGGGACTTCATTAGGCAACAATTTCAAAAGAGGAAACCTACTCCAGACACTGGATTTTTATCTAATAGATGTCTAGTGGTATGTAGTATAGGGGCATTGTTGATCTGTTATAGAGTAACTTAAGACACCACACACACACACACACACACACACACACACACACTCTTTCTCCCTGTATGTATGTATGTATGCATGTATGTATGTAATATATATCCACATATAAATATGAGTATGGGATCTTCTACAGGAGCAGGTTTCCATATGACTTTTAGATAGATCTGTATTGTTACTTGTTTCCCATGTTTATTTCCTCTCCTACTCTGTCATGTCTCTATCTTGAAGGGAGAGTGCTGGAGAGAAAAAAAAAGGATAATAGGAGTTTGTTTGAACTCTCTGGATATGGCGAAATATACTAGGTTTAGAGACTTAGTCTACTTTTTTCCCGCAGCAGGAATGATCCCATTTACTAAAGATACCTCTTGCTGAATACACCTCAATGCTACATGGATGGTTCATTAGTCAGAATGTGCTATTACAAGAACAGGATTCTAACTCTATTAGAACATATAATAATTAAACAATTTTAGAGGCTTGTAATATTCATTTTAGTCTTACTGGACTTTGAAAATGAGTCAAAGTAGATGTTGCTTCTACTTCAGACATTTTTTTTTTTTGGTTATTTATTTATTTATTTATTTATACTCTAGATTTTATTTCCCACCCTAGTCCACCCTCTTACTGTTCCACATCATATACTTCATCCCCAATCCCTGTCTCCATGAGGATGTCCCCACCCTCCACCCCCTAACCAGACCTCTAAACTCCCTGGGGCCTCCAGTCTCTTGAGGGTTAGGTGCATCTTCTCTGACTGAACCCAGACCTGGCAGACCTCAGCTGTATGTGTGTTGGGGGCCTCATATCAGCTGGAGTATGCTGCTTGGTTGGTGGTCCAGTATTTGAGAGATCTCCAGGGCCAGGTTAATTGAAACTGCTCGTCTTCCTACAGGGTCACCCTCTTCAGCTTCTTTCAGCCTTTTCCTAATTCAACCACAGGGGTCAGCAGCTTCTGTCCATTGGTTGTGTGCAAATATCTGCATCTGACTCTTTCAGCTGCTTGTTGGGTCTTTCAGAGTGCTGTCATAATATGTCCTTTTTGTGAGTGCTCCATAGTCTCAGTAATAATGTCAGGTCTTGGGACCTCACCTTGAGCTGGATTCTACTTTGGGCCTGTTGCTGGACCTTGTTTTCCTCAGGCTCCTCTCCATTTCCATCCCTGCAGTTCTTTCAGAGGGAACAATTATGGGTCAGAGTTTTGACTGTGGAATGGCAACCCCCCTCCATCACTTGATGCCCTGTCTTCCTATTGGAGGTGGGCTCTATAAGTTCTCTCTCCCTACTGTTGGGCATTTCATCTGAGGTCCCTCCCTTTGAATCCTTAGAGTCTCTCACTTCCCAGGAATCTGGTGCATTCTGGAGGGTCCCCCTACTCCAGCTTTTAAGGTTTGCCTTGGGTTACTCTGAGCAGCCTGGAGAACCAGCGCCCTAAATCAGAGGCTCGCTTGTTCTTTAGTATTGGTGTTTGGTGTCTCTTTGCACACTTAATAAAGTTTTTGTTCATGTAGGCTATTTTAATTGGTATTTACTGCATTGGAATTATTTCTCCTGTTGATTATCTCATTTACATTAGAATTGTTTGGTCCATGTTTGGGTAGTGTGCTTTATATAATCCAGTAGACTCAAGAGGAGAAGGAAAATTGGTTGATTTATTCATGTTTTCCTCTCTTGCTCCCTCCCAGGACTGAAATCAAGGCCTCATGCAGGCTAGTTAAATATGTTACCACTAAGCTACCTGTCATGGCCTCTTCTTCTTATCCTTTCATTGTTTTGTGGCCTTTCTGCTTGAAGAACTTCCTTCTACATTCTTTGTGCGTGATCTTGCTTTGGATAAACTCTCTTCATGTTTTCTTCTGAGAAATGTTTAGATTTCACCCACATTCCTGAAGAATGGTTCACTGTGTAAGGTTTTGTCTGTCTTTTAGCACTTAACAAATATCAGGCCACTCCCTTCTGGCTCTGAGGGTTTCTGATGAGAAGTCTGCTGTTGTGTGAACTTTGTTTCCCTGTAACTGACATGGCATTTCTCAAAGGTTTCTGAGCCTTGGTTCATCTTTTTTGAAGCCTAGCTTGTCTCTGTTGCTTAGACTGGATGCATCCTACTGTTTTCTATCAGAGCCAATGGTCTTTCTGTCCTTTTCATCCTAACCAATCCTCTTTTTTGAATATTTTATTTTTATTTTCCAGTTCTAAAAGTTTTCAGTTTTTTCTGCTTTACTGAAAATTTATCACAGTGCTTAAGCAAAACATTACCTTTTCTATTCAATATTTTGCTCTACAGCTTCCTTGGTCCTGTTTGCTAGGATGCCTGAGACCTTGCCATAGACCCTGTGGAGACTGACAAAAACCATAAAACTCTTCTCTTGGTCATGATGATTCTGGCTTTCTCTTTCTGTAAACTTATGAGATATTACCTGGGTTGCGAATTTGTGTTCTTAGCAGATTGGTCTCACTTCTTGGTGATGAAGAGTTTCCAGAGGAAGAATGTGTGCTTGGAAGAGTCCTTCCTCATGGCCATGCATTGGCCTTGAGGGACTGTTAAATCATGGCTGCTTAACATGTTTGCCAGACAATTCTAATAGTTAGGTGTAATTATCTATTGATTGACTTGTTCATTTAATTTGAGAACTTTCCCTTTCTTTGACAATACATTTTGATTTAAACCTAGACATCTTGGTACTATCTTATGACAAAACCTTCTGCCTTAGTCAAATCCATTTGTAGCAGGGAAGGATGCTACTCTTTTACTGCCTGGTGGATTTAACAGTTCAGGTGCCCATCTAGTGACAAGATTCTTGTTATTGCTGGGTGAAAAGTTCCGACTCTCAGAATGATCCTCATTGACATTCAAGTGGAAATGACCTTTGCCAATGGGCAGTGCTGTTGGACTCTCCTGTGGGTACACTCTGATATCACTTTAGTGAGAGTAAGAGGATACTGTGACCTGGGGACAGCACAGAGAGGCAGTTACTGACTGGCAGGGGAAAGGCCTCTTCCTGGTCCTTTCCGACAATTCTGAGATGAGAGAGTGATGTTCAGAGCCTCATTTACAGCCATGAGAAAGTGGGACTCTAGTTTCCATGTAGCTTTTGTTTGAATCACTTGAGAGGGTACTACAAGACCTTTTCCTCTCCAGTGTCTACTTGAAGTCAGACTGGTTATTGTAGAATGGGTTGCCTTGCCTAATTCTTTCAATTTCCTGGTCATTAGGCCAAAGAGAACAGACTGCTCTTGGGACATGTTTGCTTGTGTCTATTGGTTTCCTAGGTTGTACTTGGATGGGTTTTGCTTGTGTCTATTGGTTTCCTAGGCTGTACTTGGATGGGTTTTGCTTGTGTCTATTGGTTTCCTAGGCTGTACTTGGATGGGTTTTGCTTGTGTCTATTGGTTTCCTAGGTTGTACTTGGATGGGTTTTGCTTGTGTCTATTGGTTTCCTAGGTTGTACTTGGATGGGTTTTGCTTGTGTCTATTGGTTTCCTAGGTTGTACTTGGATGGGTTTTGCTTGTGTCTATTGGTTTCCTAGGTTGTACTTGGATGGGTTTTGCTTGTGTCTATTGGTTTCCTAGGTTGTACTGGGATGGGTTTGCTTGTGTCTATTGGTGTTTTTTGGTTGTTTGCATCTTCAGTTCAAGGGGAAAGATGCAGCTGAAAGAAATCTCAGGGAAGTCACAGCAGTGTTGTGAGTTCTCTTGGCTGGTCTACCTTTCCACATCTGCTGGTGTCTTCTTATGTTTGTGTTAATTGTCTGTAGAGGAGAGAAAATGGAAAAGAATCCTACTCCATCTTTTCAGACTTGGAAATTCCTAATCTGGTGATGTGCAACAAAGAGCACAGTTATCTCTAGATGTATGATGCCATTAAGCAGCCTCTGGATACAGAAAGAAGAGTGAGAAGGGCATTTTATCCTTACTATAACAAAATTTACCTTGAAGACCTCTGGAAGGATCCCATGATCATATCTTAGGAACTACTGCCCTGGATCAGAAAACATTCATGTTCACAATATGAAAAAAATTTGCACATTTTTTCTTACTTTGAGATTTGTTTTTATTTATGTTTCTGTATACACATGTGTGTGCAGATGTCTATGGAGGCCAGAGGAGAGCATGGGATCTCCTGGAGCTGAAGGTTACAGGTAAGCCATTTGCTGTGTGTGCTAGGAACTCAGCTTTGGTCCTGTGGAAGAACAGCAAGTGTTCTTGACCACTGGAGCATCTCTCAAGTTTCTGACTATATGTATCATTCAAACATTTTTGGTCAAGTGCCTATTGTTCTAGTTCTGAGATACAGCAGTGTAGAGAAAAGAGCCTGGCCCTCATGAACTTCAGTTTTTTTGTTTTGTTTTTCTGACTCAGTTGACTTGGCAAATGATTGAAGTTGTAAGTTTCTATTACCCAGGGCCAAGTCCTTGCATTCATTTCTCAGTATTTATCTCAGTTTGGTGTCCTTGTTTATCTTAGGTGTTCAAAAGCAGTAGAATGATGTGATTATGTAGGTGTCACTATGCAGTGGCAGACGAGACAGAATTGTGTGGCAGGCCCTCCCTCTCTCCTCCCCGCTTCACTCCTAACTTTCCTTCTTTTGACTTTCCCCTCCCCTTCCTTTCCCTCCTTCACCTCTCTGTCTTTACTTCTTTTCTCTTTTCTTCTTTCCCATTCCAGTTTGAATTATAAACAGAACACTTTTCTAATCCTTACCTTCCATCTTGTATATATTTTACGTAAATAAACACAGTGCATGCATATCTATAGAATAGATTCACATATTGATTGATATATGCAATGCCAAGTATTAGATATGTTTGGGCTCAATAAAGGTTACAATACTGGCCATTACATGGAGTAAGAATTGAAATGATTTTTGTTTTGTTTTGTTTTGTTTTGTTTTGTTTTGTTTTGTTTTAGGGCCTATTTAGAATTGCTTGTCTTGTAACTCACTATGTAGACCAGGCTGGCCTCAGAAATCTGTCTGCCTCTGCCTCCTAAGTGCTAGATCTAGAATGTTTTAATGTTGTGCTGTATTGAAATGCCTGTGAGGTATATATGCCATAGAGCCACAGATCCCTATCCATTCCAGCTTTCATTTGAACCCATTTTAACAGTTCCTTCGTGTAATTCTAACATATTTGTGATGGGCTGGTTTTGAAAACTTTCTCACCCTGTCTCCACACCCAGTACCTCAATCATAATCATAGTTTACTTTCTTGAGATCTTACAGGCAGCCTAATGTTTGTCACAAAAATATGTGGACTATGGCTATAGTCTGAAAACCCCTTTTATTCTTTGGCAGAGAACATTGTAAAAGGGAAGGAAAAATGAACTTAAAATTAAAAACTTTGCTTTGATTAAAACAAACTCTATGGGCATGCATTTGACTGGTGCACTAATAGCCCAGGGAAGTCAGAGTCTCAAGGAAATGTTATTAGCATGCCTTAGATTCTAAGGAGCAGCAACAAGCCAATATTGTTCAAATTACAGTTTTGAAAGATTAGCACAATGCAGTTAATAAGGCCCGAAAGTCAGTAAGAGATGAGAGCTGGGGTAAAATGATTCATTTATTTGCAAGGTAGGAAACTAATTTTCTATGTCTTATTTTTTTTCTTTCTTTTTTTTAAACACCTGGTGCCACTTGCTGCAAATGAAAAATTTAACAGTTAATGATGGAAATCATTGTGAGGGATAAGCCTGCTAGTACCATCCTTTCAGTCAGGAACATACTTCCTTGTTGGTCCCAGAGAGCAATGAATGAGGCATTATATTCCAATGGAGGCTCATGGTCCTAATCAAAGGTCACTGGTTGCCTCTTAGTCTTCAGTTTCAGATTTGTCTGTTTGATCAGGGGCAGCACTGAATTATGGTGATGAAGACTGTACCAGGCTGTGTCTGTTGGAACTTGAAAGTCTTCAGAGCTGGGTTGCTGACAGCATGCGAACCCTGAAGAAAGTGCAAGCTGTGTAATGTCTTAAAGGAACTTTCAAGCAGCATCTTCCTTCTGTGTCCTTTGAAAGACTCCCAGTCAGTATTAAGGTGCATATGAGAAGGTGTTTTATTGATTAAAGGAGATTTTTTTCCTCTCACAAACACTCATGGAGACAGTGTTCCTATTACTTCCCTCTCGGTGCCTGTTTTACACAGAAGTTCATTAACATGTGGATATGCGGTGATTGAAGTCAGACCGCTTTTCACAGAGGAGCTGTCTTGATATAATGAGCTCCTCTTTAATGTTCAAAAATTGTTGTTACTTTCTAAAAGGAGTTGTTTGTGAATTTCATTAAATTTAATCTCCTCTTCAAACAATTTCTGCATTGTTCAGTTTACTACAATTAAAATGCTTTCTGATGCTAAAAAAGCCACTTTTAACAGATGTATCACAAATGCAAGCACTGTGAGAGGCTTTGTTTTTTACTCTGACAAAAAGGCTGCTATTTAGCTGAGAACTCTTGGTGTGAATCAGGAGAGTACACACTGCTACAGGCTCTTTTGCTCACAAGGTTAGCTTTCACAAGGCCTTGGCTCCTTCAGTCCCCTGCACTTATATCTTTGCACAATCACAACTGAAATTCAGGGCCTTGCCTTCTCAGTTGACCAGAGTGCAGCCTTTCAACCCTTGAAGGTTGGAAATCTGGACCTTCTGCTGAGGAAAGAATTCCCAAGGGATGCAGGAGAAAGTCTTAGGAGTGGGGCGAGGCTTACAAGTCCTAGTGGACAGCTCCATTGAAGACACTCATCTTTCTGCTCAGTAGGACTTGAGAGGCATGAGAGCAATCCCTCATCTCTTGAAGATAAAGAGGCAGGTAGTCCTTCTGGAGAGTGTTGAACAGGAGAAAGATCAAAACATTTTTATGTGCTAGAAAACAACTTTTCTAGATACAGCCAGGACAGTTGGTTGTTCTGCTAGCAATGGTAATTTATAAGCTTTCTGTGCTGTACTCCCCCACCTGGGGAAGTCAGCTAGATGCATCTTCTTCCTTCAGTTCCCAAGGTCATTAACTTCTTCCCTGAGCTTCTGGTTAAGTGAAAAGGACTCTCATGTTCTTGATAATTAGAAAAAATGTGTCAAAAAAGTATTTAAGATATTGAAATTTTGAAATAGTGCTTTGAGTTGAGGGCAGAGCCAGCATGTGAAATGTGCAGGGGTCTTTAGTTGTTGAGGGCAGAGCCAGAATGTGAGATGTGCAGGGTCTTTAGTTGTTGAGGGCAGAGCCAGCATGTGAGATGTGCAGGGTCTTTAGTTGTTGAGGGCAGAGCCAGCATGTGAGATGTGCAGGAGTCTTTAGTTGTTGAGGGCAGAGCCAGCATGTGAGATGTGCAGGGGTCTTTAGATGATGAAGCTCATCTTGTCACCAAGCCGGCCTTTGTTAGTCATTGTGATGTAGCTCTGTAACAAAAGGGCTGTGAGGTCTCTCTGTTACCTCAAGTACAATGATGATACTTTGGTCTGAAAAAGGAGCAATTCTTGTGCTTCACGAGACAGGAAAGATTTCCATGGCTTTGTAAGACCTAACTATGATAACGTTACTGATATTGTTTATAACCAATAAATAAGGCAGTTGCTAATGTGACAATTTGGAATCATAAAGGTGAAATTTCAGGTGAGAAATGAGGATATTTGTGTTAGTCACCTAAGAAAATTATATATAAGCAAAGTGATTATAGAATGATGAGGAGATGGAACTTTGTTTAGATTAACTTCTCTGTGGAGATTGCCAGCCTCACAGTGGAAATTGTCAAGGTAGAACTATTGAGAACGTTGTAGGGTAATGTATACTCGAGAAAGGATTTTGATGTGAAATGGGTTTGCTGGAGATCTTTCACGAGGAATATATTTACGGGGAACAATTCAGGTTATAAAATAGGCAGAAAAGGTTTCCAAGCTAAAATGGAAAGGAGCAGGGTTAAGAAATCTGTCACACACAGTTCATAACACTGAATTGAAAAATTCCTAGTCCTGCTTGGCTGGTCCTCACACTTCACGTGGGCATACACAAACTATACTCGTGGTATTTGACATCTTCAATAACACTTTCTAGTAAATAAGGGAAGTTGGGAAGGAGATTTGAAATTTTGTGTAAAAGACAGATGTGTTTACGAGTTCTGATCAAGGCACTGTATATACCTAAAGAGAAGCATTACACTTGGAACGTATTCAATTGACAGTGAAAATGGAAACTCAAATGTTGCAGTCAAGTCATCATGTGTAAATATAATGAACAGCCAGAGAGTAAAGCCAGAAAATCTTGTACATCTACCTATAATCATCTTGGTAGTCTTAGCTGAGACCTTTGGATTATTTGTTGGCACAAAATCAAATTTGTGTGCATTATGTTTTGTCAATTAAATTTCCATGTTTTTTGAAAATAAAAATAAAGCTGCTGAACAATTAAATGTTACCACCAAGTATTTACAAGTAAATTTATGATTAGATAAAATGTTATCTGCTAAAAGCAAAACCATCTTATATGGCCTTATACTGGGTACTTTATTTGACTGGATCATTAAATATTTTAATCTACAAAGAGAAGGTTGTAGAGACTAGTATAGGTTAAAAATATTTGTTTTTCCAGGTCAATTCTCTATGTAATCCTGTGACTATATTAGAATAATTCACAGACAAAAGGGTTTAAAGTTGTGCTTTAATTACATTTGAATATTGGGATGATAGACACAGTGGAGTAAGGCATGGTCACATATGCCTGCCATCTCGGCACTTGCGAGGTGGAAGCAGGAGGACCAGGAGTTGAAGGCCATCCTCAGCTACATAATGAGTTTGAGGCCAGCCTGGGAAGCATGAGACCTTGTCTCAAAAAAGATAGACAACAAAACAAACAAGATCTAGTAATTTTGTTTTAGTGAGAGAAAATGTACGAATTGTGGAGGCTGGGAGAAAATAGTAAGCTACCACACAGTGACAGCCTTCATTTCATCGACAGTGTTAATTTGGGGACCTGTGTATCAGTGGTTTTGATTTGTTTTCTTTCTTGCTTTCAGGCTATAATGAAGTTTTGATAATTATCATAATTATCTGAGTAATATTCCCAGTCATTTTGACTATTTGAACTGTCACTAAGGAATCGGTTCCTATATGTTCAGCTAGGGGCCTGAGGTAGAAGATAATAGACTATAAACAAGAGCTGTGATTTCTTATATATCTTCATTTTGACTCAAATGCAGGAAAGCTTTTATTACATAAGTAATAGAGATGCAAGACATCTGCAAGTTCCCTGTCCGCTTATCTAGATCAGAATCTTGGGAAGTATGTATTTTAAACACATCTGGATGTAAAATTACTGGAGTGTCACTAGAATATTGGTAAATATGAATATTTTCATAATTTTACCTAAGTAGTCAAAGGTACATGGTTAAAGAATTTCTGTTTAATAATATTTCTTTTTAAAATAATATTTCTATCTTAAAAAGTGATTTAATAATCTGGTAGACAAAATTCTTTGACAAAAATTTTTATGTTCTTAAAACTTTATATGTAATAATAATGATGCCAGTATATTTTATTTGAGAAGCACATGCTTAAATTATATATCACACCTGAGAAAAAATGATTTGAAAAAGAAATAATTATAGCTATCTTGGTAGATGATCAGCTAATTAGTGGTAATTTAGATTAAATGCACACACTGAAAGCTGTAATAAGTTTTCATAGCATTGTCAAGTTTTTAAGGTGCAAGTTAAAACATTCTTTTCTTTCAGATTGTTGAATTTTGCTATTGAGACTATGAATTCCATTTGTTTGTTTGTTTGTTTTTTGACTGTTTATTTTTGGTTGTGAATTTTTCAAATTGTCTCAACAGCTTGTATGTGATTTAAATGGCGATATCCTCCATTTGTAGACATTTCATCACGAGGCACTCATAGGTGTAATCCTGTATATATTTTAGGCAATCAGTGACCTTATTTTTTTGTACAAATCAAGTGACATTCAATACAGATACTATGGCAAGAGAAATCAAAATAGCCACCTAATTGTAATTACTCCCCTCCCACCCCCCATCATTATATTGCTGCGCGCAGAACAACTGATTTCTAAAGTGAGAACCCAACTGCTGAGTTTGGCAGGTACAAAGGGCTCTTTTCTTTTCTCCTCTCCCTCTGCATTTGTATTTCCATTGCATGTGAGGCTTATTGGAAAGTTCAAACTGACCTCTCTCTTGAAAGACTTCATTTGAATTCTAGTAGCTTACAGGAAATGATTATTTTGTGTCTTCTGAAATTGTCAACATTTATGGTATAGTAGTTAGATTGTTAAGGGAATAAGAACAGTTTTAGGTAATTTGAGGGAAATCATTATCAAGGGTTGGGCCAGATAACATATAATTAGCTGTCACAGTTAGTGGGTCTTGGGTAAAAATCAAACATATGCATGTGAACATAGGGATGACGCCTTCTTAACTGTTCTGTCTCAATGCATGACATGGGGCCTGGCATGTGGTAGACATTCAGTGGTGACTGAGAAGGGAATTCAATGGGAAGGAAGAGAGCACTCAGTCCTCAGTTCCATGCCATCCTTTTGCAGTGATTTTCATCTAATCGGGGTCCTCCTTGATTGTAAAACAGGAGAATCATTCTTCCTCTGAGCACGAATGTGACAGAAGTGTGAGAAACCTCATTCCAAAGGGTCGTAAACACATTGTCTGTTTTACTCTTTTCTCTGTGTTTACTTTTACTGGTTAGTGTTGAAAATAATAAGACAAAAGTTACATGTAACATTGCAAGGAAAGCTTTTATGACAACTATGAACATTTTAAAAACCAAAAAGCATTTATTAGTTCATTAACTGAAAGTAACAAATTATTTATCTTGTAGATACGGTTTTTGTTGATAGTGGTAAAGGTCCTGAATAATGAAGTTCGTAAGTCAGAGATGAAACTCATCTATCTTCATACTGAGAATTGATTTTTACTTTAATGCTTTTTTCTGGGTCCGTGTTAGTCAGATTTCTGTTGTGACAGAAATACCAGAAAGACCCAGCTTATGATGAAAGGCTTGCTTCACAGTTTTAGAAAGTTCAACCCGTAGTCACTTGGCACTATTCTTTTGGGCCTGTGGCAAAGCAGAACAATTCTGGTAGGGAATATTCTGGAAAGCAAAGCTGCTAGCTCCTGGCAGCTGGGAAACTGAGAGCAAGAGCCAGTGACCCCAGCCTCTACCAAAGTTTTGTCCCTTGTGACCTGACTTGTTTAGTAGGCCACCTCTTAAAGTCTTGCTGAGTCGCAGTAGCAACACAGTCTCCCTGCCAAGTCCTCAACATATGGCCTTCAGGGGACATTTTAGAGCCAGATGTTCCTGGGGTCTGTACCTCTTTAAAAATATGATCTCAGCAGAGAGGGGTGGATGCTGGGTAGTTATGAATTGCTGTCGTGTCAGTAGATTAGTCACTAAAGAAGAGATACAAAGAAAATATTTTGTAATGATGATAAATTCCTAGGCTTCATGTTTAGACTTCAATTTTTTTGTGATACTAACATTTAGTATTATTATATTTACTATGAAATGAAGTAATTGCCATTGTATGAAAATAGCCCACGTACTCACACAGTATTGTTTCTCAGAATTAAGGATTTTCATTCCCATTAAGATAGGTATTATGCAATGCTGTTTTAATTTTCCTGGTTCTCACACTGTGTCAGAGACCTGTGATATTTACCAAATCCTGACTTACAAATGTCAGCCCAGAGAAAGGCTGTGATTACTTATGGCACAGAAGTCTCATTGTAACCTTTCAGATCTTCATTTATGACTTTCAGGAATATTATATAAAGCATTTAGATGCATGTGCATGTACACACACCCCAAACCTCTGTCATAGCTCTCTAAGAGAGCTAAGCAGGGGTGGCAATGCTTTGTTAATAAATGTTTAGAAAAATTGTTTTCATTTCTGGCTGGCTCTAGATGTTGTCTGGTGTATCAATACTTAGTTTATTTAATATTCCTTATAGTGTAGGTTTACCGATGAAGACTTATCTGTTAACTTTCATCAGTATGAAAAAAAATCTTGATTTTTGCCTTTGTGTTAGAAATATACTTAGAAAGTCATCCACTTTTTTGTATGGTAATGATGTTGCATCACAATGCAAAGTCTGCTGTCATTATTTCCATTCCTCTATCTGTAATGTGTTTTATATATATTAATTAGCTTTTCTTGTGGTTAGTTCTAAGGCATTTCTTCTCCTTTTTTTGGGCAGTAGCTTGATTATGATGTACTTGTGTTCTCTTCAAGTGATTCCACTTGTTAACTCTTCTTGTGCCTTTTTTGATGTCCCCAGATTTGTGAATTTATAGTTTTATTCAAATTTGTAAAGCTTTGGCTAGATTCTTCATTTGATATCTCCTTTATCTTGGGACTCCCATGTATGCTAGATTGTTTGATACCCTGTTAATTTTCTTCTTTTTTTTTTTCCTCTGTGCTTCATTTTGAATAGTTTACATTGCTACCTCATCAAGTTCTATTGTTAATATAATCTGATAGACCTCCATTCTGGATAGTATTTCCTTTTTTGCTTTACATGTTCTTTTTGTACCTTCCATTTTTCTTTTCAACAAGTTTGTATTTTTGAACACATTGGCATGTTACATATCTATGTGTCATATTTACCTGTTAAATCTGTTGTTTTTCACTTCTGTTTCTATCGACTTACTTGTCTCCTGGCCATAGCACATAATTTTCTTCTTCTTTGTAAGCCTAAGCATGCATGTATATGCATAATATATAGTCTGTTTTAATATTTTACTATCCATATCGCATTAGTTTATTATCAATTTACAAGTCCATAATTCTGCAGTGGAGAGGAACAAAACTGCATTTTCATTATTTTTCTGTGCCATTATCCTCTGTTTGACTCTCAGTGGTGCTGCCTGCCTAGTTTATCTACTGTCTCCTGAGTATTCTTAACATCAGCTTATGCTTGATCATATGCGTAAATCCTTCTGGTGGTACAGTGCTTTTGCACATGATGGGTCTATTTCAGGAATCTCCAAAACAACTGTTACTCTTCGTTACATATGCAGGCACCATTCTTCTGTACACAGCTCAAGGGTACCCCAGCCTGGATATATCTGCTTTCTCAGGAGTCTTTGCACTGTCTGTCTGTCTGTCTGTCTGTCTGTCTGTCTGAGGCTTTTGTATAATTTAAATAGATAATGTCCAGTTTTCAGATTTGAACATACATTTCTAATCCCTTTTTAAGTCTTCTGATAATTTTCTTATTATTTCTTTTGGAAATGTTCCTCAGTCACCACTTTCCTTTATTTTTCTACAATCTTCAATACTGTTCAATGTGGTAGATTTTTATACTGTTTATTTCTGTATTTTCTGGTATCCTTGCTATGGCTGTTTTTTAAATTACATTCCCAAACTTTTTTTTTTTAAATCTGGATTTGGAGTGAAGAATCTTCCAGTTAGGGGCTGAGAACCAAGTGTATTGTGTCCTGCACTGACTATCCTTGAAAAGCCCTCTTGTGTGCACTAGAAATACTTCCTCCACCTGTCCTGTTCTAATTTGAAAAGTCTTTCCCCTGAGACACACACTTCTTAATAATTCAATGGAAAAGACATCTATTCAAATGGAGAGGTTTCCCAGTTGTGATTCAATGCACTTTTCTACTGTACAAAACAAAATTAATTTTGTACTTTTGGGAATAATATATACAAAAATTCTATTCTGCTTGGATCAACTTGTTCACTTTTGATATTTCCATCAAAGAAGACTCAGGGATACTGAGTTGGAGGACTTAACTACTCAGAACAGGTGAGACTCTTAAATTGCAGATGTATTCAGATTGAAGACATGGGTACTTTGTGCATGAGCAGCACAAGGGACCCTACCCCACAAATAATGAAAACAACATCTTCATTTGTTTAGGCAAAATGGCCCCATCAGACCAAGAGTATAACTTCATAACCTTCTTGTGACCTCTGCAGCGTAGGACTACCTTATCAGTTCCCTGCAGGAGCCAGCATGGACATTCTTAGTCTGAACAAGATATTAAGATGAGTCCTTTCTCAGTTAACACAATGCCACAAATTCTGGAAAAGCCAACTAATTGGACAGAAGAGAAAGACTTCACCCTCCATGGGACAGCAACTGTTTTCCTTTTACAAATTCCTTTACGTGTTATAAGTGCACTGGGATCCAGAGGGTCAAATGGCTTTAGCTCAGCTCATGCAAAACTTAAGTTTCTACAGTATCCATCAGCAAATGCTGTGCTGGCTCAAGGCTGGCATTGGGGGAGGAGCTAAGGTTACCTGAATTTTCTACAGATGACTTCAGATTGACTTTAGAGAGTGAGGTCAGGCCTATCCAAAAGTAGATGGGTAGAGTTCCAAGCAGGGATGGCGTCACCTGGCTGGTGATCATTGGTAGTAGATGGCTATCACAGTGTTAAATGGGGACATCTAACTGACGTTTAAAAAGAGATGAAAGAACAGGAATGGTCCAGGAGGTTTTATAGTCTTTGGGCAAATGAAAAGAAGCACAAAGGTAACTAATCCATTTATCAGTTGGAAACAATTAGAGTTTTGAAAACAATCTTTTTTTTTCCTTTTTGACAAAAAGCTATGTTTAGAGAGGGCACTATAGAGCAAAAGTGGAATGGACTGGCAAATGCTAAGATAGGAAAATTTAAAAAGTCATTTTTAAAGGTATGTTTGAATTAGTGGCAAAGTGCCAGAAGTCAACATGTGTTAGAGTGGAGGCTCTGAGCACTAGCAGGGTGCCAATGGTATAGGAGCCAATGGTACTCACTGGTCTGGGTTTTTTCCCAACATTTGACTAATCAATGCAATACTAGGCTTAAAAAGTATATGGGAATCATCAATTTTTATATTTACCTAATTCTTAGACTACAACCACATTCATTTTTAGTTGGCGGGCTTGTGCACCTCCTCCTGTGGATGGAGAGCTTTGTTTGTCTACCTCTGCAGACATCCTATTAACAGTAGCCACTAGACAGTGGCTGCAGTGTGCGGCAGCAGCTAACTCTACAAACTCACTTCATTTGTGTCCCTAGAACTTCCAATCTCATAACAAACTACAATCTTGATAGTTGAAGAGGCAGGACTCCCAAAGATGTAGAAAATAACTGGTAACATTGCACTTTATACCAGATTTCTAATTTTCTGACCAACAGCTACATTTTCCTCATTTATAATCATTAAAAAGGTAATTTAATAAGAATGTACAACTCAAATTTTGATGATCTTCCTGGTAGCTCACTTCTTTGAAAGTCATACATCAGAACTATGGAGATGGCTCAATGGGAAGAGCTACCTTTGGTGAAACCTGATCCTCAAATTCCATGCCCAGGACCCACACAAGGAGGAAGAGAAATGACTCTTGCAAGTTGTCGTGTGACCTTTACAAGAGTGCTGTGATACATACACCCTTCATATACACGTGGATAAATAAGTGAATGTAATAAAATGCTTTAAGAGCCAAAAATCAAAGAATTAAATGCTAGTTGTAATTTCAGTATCACAAGAGGGAAAAGATAATTTAAAAGTAGTGACAGTTTTAATTGTTTTCATTATCTATTATAGCATCCAATTTATATGTGAAATTTATGATAAAATTATTTACATGTGCATTAGCAACATAATCAAACTATTTTGGATTAGAGGATTTAGAGGCACGTTCTGGGTCCCTATTTAACTCAATACTTCCTGCCCCACCAAGATAGAAAAACTGCCAATAAAACTAGATTTTTCTGGGATGGAGAGATGGCTCAGTTAAGTAAGCACTTGCTGCATATTTTGAGACCCTGAGTTTGAATCCCCAGCACATCGTGTGAAAAATGGGCTATGGTAGTACACATCTGTGAGCTCAGCCCTGGAGAACTGGGCACAAGGGGGATTCCTGGAGCTTGTTGGCCAGGCACCTTATTGTCTCAGGGAGCATTAGGTTTAACAAGAGACCTTATCTCAAAGGCAGAGTTGTGGGGGCCACTGAGATAGTCAGGAGGTGAGAACACTTGCTGTCCAAGCCTGATGACTTGAGTTCAGTTCTACAGTTGTCTTCTGACCCCCTCTTTCCACACCATGGCATCTACATCCTCACACTTACACAGTAACAAGTTTTAAAACTCAAGGTGCTAAGTGACAGAGGAGGACACTTAATGCTAATCTGAGAGAAAACGAACTTGAAAATTCTTACAATCAATAACTTTAGCAAATTCATAGATTGCAAAGTTACTATGCTGAAAAAGAGAAAAGGTTTTCTGATCTTCAAAAGCAACAAGCAATCTTGTAGTTTCTCTGGACTTGCCTGTTTCGCATACATTATATGAACGGTGCCATGCAAACACTCATCTTTTGTTTCTGGTTTGCTTACTTTTCTGCATTTCTCCTTAGCTCATCTTTGTTATACCATGTATGAGGTTTTATGTTTGTGTTCTGTTGAAGTGAATCATGTTCCGTTGCACAGCAGTGTCTTCGTCTTGGTTGTTAGGTCCCCTGTTTAAGGAAACGGGCTGTGGCTACCTTTTGGTTGCTATGAACAAAGCTGTGATGACCGTTCACATACCAGTTTTTCCTAGCACCTGTTTTTGATTTGCTGGATCTGGTGATTTTGTGCTTAACCTTTTGTGGAAGTGTGAAATTGTTTTCCACAGTGAATGTGTTTTAAGATTCACACAAGCAATGCACAGATGCTGTCGATTTCTGTCATCGTGGGCACTCAGTGGCCCTTTGCCGTGGTTCTGACTTCTATTTTCCTATTGCACAGTGAAATTTCCTAATGCATGCAACTCCTCATGTGCTTCTTGGCTATTTGTATATTTTCTTTGGGAAATGACTGCATTTTCAGTAATTACAATTTAAGAAAATATTTTTAGTATTGGGTAGTGAGGAGTTCATTTGTATTTGGGACATTAAATATCCCGAACATAAATAGCACTATGTTGTGCTAAGATTTTCTACTTTCTGTGGGTTTTCTTCTCAAGTTAAGTAGTGTTCTTTGATATATAAAAAGTTACAAAATTTATATGCTGAGTGGCTCTTATCATTCTTGCAGAAATATAACACAAGAGGACTTTTTATTCTTGCAGAGGGCCTGAATTCACTTCCCAGCATCTGTGCCTAGTGTTTCACAAATGTCCATAATTCTAGGACCAAGGGACTGAAGGCTTATAGTTTCTGTGACTGCCTGCACTCATAGGCACACACATACACAGATACATAATTAAAAAATATTTTAAAATGTTATAAAATTTGAAGAAGTTTAATTTATATATATTTACTAGTGTTTTGGGTGTTATCTTGAACAATTATTATTTAGCATGTATATGTACATCTGTTTGTATGTGTCTGTGCATGTATTGTATGTCTGTATATGTTTGTGTGCATATATATATGTTTGTGTCTGTATGTGTATATGTATGATGTGCATGTGGATGTTCATGTGACATCACATGCATGTGAAGGTCAGAAAACAACTTAGCTGTGTCTGTTCTGTTTCCACCTTTATCTTAGTTCTAAGAATTGAATTCAGATCAGCCAGCTTGCATGGCAAAAGTTTCGCTTCTGAGCTCCCTCACCAGCCCCTGTGATGCTATATCTAAGAAATAAGTGTGAAGTCCAGGGTTGTAAAGACATACCCCTGGGCTTTCAGCAAGGACTCTGTACCTAATGCATGGGTTTAGGACTCTGCTACATCTTACAGTGACTTCTCTTGCACACGGTGTGAGTGAGGATCTGCACACATATATGCAGTTTCCTTTCATATTGTTGAACAGACTACTCTTTCCTCACTGAATGCTTTGGTGCTCATTCACCTGTGGATGTCTGTACTTGTTTCTGAGTTCTTTCTTCTGTTCCATTAGTTTTACTCACTCTTAGGCCAGCACTACTTGGAATTACTGTGCATTTCTGGTGAATTTGGAAGTGTTAGTGTTCTAGTGCAGACCCTTTTCAAGATAGCTTTGGTTATTCAGGGTCCTTGGCAATTTCATATGAATGTATAATCAGCCTTTCTACTTCTTCAGGAAAGGACATTAGATTTATACTTAAAAAAAAAAAACCACTACAAAATAATCATGTCCTAGCCAGCAGCAGAACGTGTAATGTTCTACTGTGCAAGTTATTGCATCTTAGTGGGTGGAGAGATGGTATTTCAATGATAAGCTTTTATTGTCAGCTTCTGTTTCTATTAAGGATAATGAAAACCTCATGTCTGGGCCTGGGAACAAAACTACTGTGACCTTTGATATGACCCATCTGTTGTGCCTTCACAGTCAATGATTATCACCTCATGTGAAGGTGATCTGGAGAGTAACCCTCAATATGGCGCAGGTCTTGGATAAATGTAAAAAACAAAACGAATGAAACAAACAACCCCGCCCCAAACCAACACAACTTATTTAGCCAAGTATTTTGAGAAACGAAGGTAATGACAGCTGATTGGCTCACAGTACCCTTCTCAGGGAGACTTGTGTCTTGACACACAAGTATGCATACTATGCTCCTGCCTGGTAAGACAAATGACTTCCTGATTCAAAGTTGGACAATTTTTACAACTACAAAGACTTCATAACCAGTTCCTGGATTATACTCATTTTCTACTGCTGCTTTTATGGGGAATTAGAATTGTTTATCATTTAGGACTAAACTTGGAAATTATTGATCATCCTTCAAAAGAAAATATAAGCAGATATATCATTTGCTCTTAGAGCATAGCTTAGACATTTCAGCTAAAGAATGATATCAGTGATATTCAATGATATTCTTTCAATGATATTCTTTCAGCTAAAGAATGATATCAGTTGTTGGCTGGAGAGAAGGCTTGGCAGTTAGGAGCACTTGTTGCTCTTGCATGGTGGCTCACCACTCTCTGTTATTGCACTTTCAGGGGATCCTACATCTCTTATGATTTCCTTGGATTTCTGCACAATTTGGTGTAATACATACAGTCAAGCACATATACATATGCCCAAAATAAGTATTTAAAAAGAATTTTTATCAATTCTGCAAATATATTTAAAAAATGCATTACCTTTACATATTTTCACTAGCTTAAATTTTTCTTTTTCATTCTACTTCATTTCTAAAGAGTGTATCCATTCTTAGAGAGATGCCAGCACTGACTTCAGTGAGTCAATGTTAGTATTTTAAAGTATAACCCCCCCCACACACACACAACTAAGATACTTTTGAATATACATGTAAGATTCCATCATCATGGAACTCTTATAGAAACATGAACACATCTTTGTTTGGGCTTAGGTAAAGATGGTTCCTCCCTGAGAACTATTCAGACTAACACTTCTGCAGAAACCTCTCCCCCCCCCTCTCATTAGTGCCTTGTCTATAACTTTGTGAAGGTTTTGCTTGTAGGATGAAAGGTCACGATGGTGTCCAAGCTCCAGATGAAGGTTTCTGGGTGAATCTTTGCTAATGTCTCTTGCTCTTGAAGCCATTTTGCCAGCGCCAGTAGAGCTTGTTTGTCAAAAGGATGGTGCTCATTTGAGGGCTGGGAGTATAGTTTATTCTGGGAGTGGAATTCAATAAATTTCCCCTCCCCTCCTCTTCCCTTCCCTCCCTTCTTTTCATCCTCCCTCTTTCTCTTCTCTCTTTTTTCCCTCTCTGCTCCATCATTCTTTCCCTCCCTTCCCTCCTGACAGTTTGAGATGTCCATGAACTGTTTCTTCAGATCTTACCTCTCATTCCTATTCTCTTTTGTCTTTAGACAGGGTTTCATACTAGTAACTCAGCTTGGTCTTGAACTCTCTGTTGCCCAGACTGTTCTCACAACATGATATACCTGCATCAGTCTCCTGAGGCAGAACCATGCTCAACTCCTATTTTTTTAGAGAAGCAAGAGTGTTGCAGTTCAGTGCTCCACCATTTTGTGAGTGGACTGGCATAGGATTCTGGCTGCTGTTAGAATCAATGTTTTTATGTGTGGATGTAACATTTCAAATGTTAACTTGTGGGGCCAATTCATTTCCACTTGAGGATTTCTGATGCTTTACAGTCTAGACAGCAGCATTATTTTGCAGTTAAAGGAGGTCATCCATTTCAAATTTATTATATACACAAGCCAGAATTCTAAAAGAAATAGTCCAGTTTCTAGTTTTCTAGTCCAGTTTGACTAGAAAAGTGATCTTATGGGATTGTATCTTTAGAGCATTGAGAAAACCTAATGTAATCTATAACTTTACTTCTTTATGGGTCCCAAGACTCTTAGTTTTCAAAATTATTCATAGTTTTGTAATATAGAGGCCCAGGAATTCATCCTTTGAGAATTTTCTAGGTGTCTCTATGAGGATTTCTGTATCACAGACCAATGTTTGCAAGGGGCCGGTGAAGGGTGAGTGAGAGTATATTTCTTTGAACTCACTTGCTTCTGACTTGTTTTATTAGGTGTATTTAGTATCATGTTGAAAATATGATATGGTAGTTCTGAGTGTTTCTTTGGATCTGCATGTGCTCTTGGTAGTATCTAATAGGATACTACCATCATATATAGGTGGGCAAGTCGTATATGAGCAGGCACAGCAAAACATGTGCTTGACTCATGCAATGCTGTGGCTCAGACACTTTATTATTATTGAATATAAATAAATATGTAGGAAGAATTGTATTTGTTTTTAAAGTGACATTTGAAACAATTTTATTGTTACCAAGTGTCAAAATATGGTTATTTTAGCATATGGGTAATTTCTTTGCAACATTGACAGTTTTATTACCTCTTATCTATCCAAACATGTACTGTAATAAGATAAAAATAAAAAGTTAGAGATGTTATTGATACATTTAAGACAGAATTTCATGTTTTCAACAAAGGAATATATACTACTAGCATCAAAACTCTTAATTTTAAACATCTTTACTTTAGGACAAAAAAACCCGTAACAACCACTTGCTGCTACAGAAAATGGGATGGCAAAGAGCTGTCAATAGATGGCTTTCCATTCTGTTTTTCATGTTTGGTTTATTCAGAATTAGAATTTTAGAATGTGGTGTGTGTGTGTGTGTGTAAATGCATTCTCATGTGTATGCACATGCTGAGGCCAATGGCTAAGGTTGGGTGTTTGCCTCTACTGCTCTTCACCTATACTTGAGACAGGGCCTTTCACTGTAGCTAAGCCTTGCTAGCCAGCACGCCCTGCATTCTCCCCATTTTCACCTGCTGTGACCTCTACTAGTGCAGGGGTCACAGTGCTGCTGCTGTTCCTGGCTTCTCCAGAGTGTTGGGTCTGGACCAGGGCTTCCTGCTCACTCAGCACTTTACTCACTGAACAATAGTCTTGCTCTAAAGTATGACTTTAAAAATCTCAAGATGCAAGGTTAGGTTTTTTCCCTCCTGTTAGGGTTAATTAACCCTCTTCATTGGCCCTTCTATTGCTTGTCTATTGTACCTAATTTTAGGAGATAAACAGTTTCAGTCACTAGTGATCTGCTATCTTTCTCAAACTCACAGACTAAATTATTCACAAAATACTAAAGATGTTCACTTAGGTTTAAATATTATGTTTCTATCACAAGATACTGGTGTTATATACTCTTGATTTATGTTGAAAATTTTTGTGTTTTTTTGCTGAATGAATATAATCAGTATGGTAAGTATTATGTTTTAAAAAGATACCAATCTGTAATTTTGTATCTAAGTATTTTTTGATGATACAGGGCATCAATATTAAATGAAAATTTAATTCAGTGATTTCATTTTGTTGAAAATATTTCTATCAGAAATTCATATTCTGCTTGTATTATGCTGAACATGATGCTGCATGCTTTTCTCTTCCAAGCAATCACCAAAATATCCAAAAGTTTAAATTAAATGGAAGTGTTCCTTCATGGAATGCACAGAATCACCTGTGAGGATGATTGAACTCCAGAGATCATAGCATTTTTGCAATTCATACTTTAGCTCTGAGTATCCAGTGTCTGAGAGCTCTGGCATGCTGTGCATACAACCAATGTCTAGGTCTGAGCTATTCTTCTGAGCACAGGGGATCAAATTCTCCAGTTTCAGGAACGGTAGGCAAACACACCTCTCTATTCTTCATTTCTTCTGTCTCTAGAGTCTTTGTAGAAACATGTTTCCGAAGTATCACTTAAAAAAAAAAACCTAGAAAAATATCAAATAATTTGATTGATTCTGAAGCTGTTAACTAGAAGTCATTAAAAGTGTGCTTAAAGGTTGGCATACCTCCAGGGTGACTGTATTAGTGAGTGTTCTGTTACTGTGATAAGATAACAGAGAACATCAACTTAGGGAGAAAATTTTATTTTGGTTCATGGTTTTACAGGTCTGGTGGTGGTGGTGAGGCAGAGTATCATTACAGGAAACCCTGTAGATAGACCACAGATGCTCACCTCTGCGTGGCCAGGAAGCAGAAAGAGCTCTAGGCTTTTTATTTTTTTTTAATATTGGAGATCAAACCTATGATGGTGTCATTATGCATGACAAGTAACTCTATCCCTGGGCTACAGTCCTGCCCTTATCAGTCTGTTTTCATAGAGCAGTTTTCTCTAATTATGCTATTTAAAAGAGATTAAAAATAGAATAGTTTATTCAGGGCATGGGGAGGGGAGTCAAGAGGGTAGTAGAGGCAGAGAAAGGCAGAGGTTGGGGGGAGAGTAGAGAAGTAGAGGCTGGCCATGAACACGTGGAGAGAGGGAAGAACTCAAGAGAGCAAGAGAGAAACAAGAGAGCAAGAGAACAAGAGCATTTAAAAAGATTTATTTATTTATTTTCTATGCATACGCTGTAGCTGTTTTCAGACACACCAGCAGAGAGCATCAGATCCCATTACAGATGGTTGTGAGCCCCATGTGGTTGCTGGGAATTGAAATCAGGACCTCTGAAAGAGCAGTCAGTGCTTTTAACAACTGAGCCATCTCTCTGACCCTAAAGGAGATTTTTTTTATCATGATATAGTGATATATTCTAAGTAGAAATAAAT